>JARHVA010010703.1:0-138640 GCA_037957365.1 Torreya grandis | reverse complement strand
TCCATTTCCTATCACTATACTCCCAAATAAATGATTTTGCATGTGTATACAAGTGAATCTAAACAAATCTATAACTTATCCTACTCAATAATATTCAATATCAAATAAGGTAATCAACTAATAAGTCTACTTGGAAATAAATTTATATTGGGATCACGACCAATAATGGATATGTTCAACCTCCACTAAGGGATCTCTTATCACATAATTGTAAAGGAGAGGTTTCTAAGGCCTCAAGTCAAATGTCAATTTGTGATAACCCTAGCTAGATCTTATGATTCTAACAATAATAATAATAAAGCTAATCTAGTACTCACCAAATCTTGTGGCATAAATGGGGAAGATAATAAACATGAAAATAAAATTCTATCTAGTATAATATAGAGATAATCTAAGCAAGGAGAGATACAATTAAATCCATTCGTTCTACAATATTTACTTATCAAAATATGAAGGGTTAGGAATATACTTGCCTTTTTAAATTGAACCTATCATGCTTCAATCTCTCCCTTGACCAATGGTGCTTTGTAAGAGATTTTTGTGGATTATGATAATCACAATGATAAATTAGCTCTAGACTATAAGACTTCTCCTATGCATTTAATACCTCCACAAGACAAGTGTTACTTCTCCAAGGTAAAAACCTAACTAATGAAACCTCCTATTGATTTTATAAGTAGATTTCTTAGTAGTAATTGTACCTTAGGAATTCAAAGAGGTAAAAATATGTAGATTAGTCTCTTGTTAGTTCAAATGAGAAAACATATAGAATAACAATTCACTAAGACTAAACCCTCTTACCTAGGAACTAGGGGAAACATAACACAATTAGCAAGAGCACAAAATAAAGATGAAGACAATATAATTTTCTTACCTCCTTTGTCACATATGATTCTTACATATTGGCATGATGATGTTCTTGCTTGGCCTATGATGATTTTAGTCTTTTATCAATGCTCTTCTATGGTGGTAACATCTCTCCAATAGTCACTTATGGCTTGGAGTGAAGCTTGGCATAAATTGGGCATTATAACACTACTCTCAAAGGTTTCAATAAGGTATTCCATTAGAATAACCTACACACAAAATCTTATTTATAAATGGTGTGGGCACTTTTTTTTATATCTCAAAGAACTAACTATAACCTTAGGTAGGTTAGGTTAAATTATAACTTGGGTTGAGTCTAAATTAACCTAAGTTGAATCAGTCTAACTCTGGGTGGGGGTTAAGGAACTCATAAAATCTTGACAACTTAGTTTATGATATTTTTTAGGTGTGACAACTCACTTTAGATATTTATGAGGTGTGAGTCATATTTTTTAATATTTATGAGATAATAAATCACTTTATTATCTCATTTGACTCTTTGACTTCATTTTAGCTAAAATTCCTTTTTTAGTAAGTGAAATTCTCTAATTTGATTTGGAATTCTTGTTTAGGCAAGTTAATTAGGATATGTAATATAATTATCTTGTTTAGTGATTTTTAGATTTTTAAAATTGTTTTAAATATCATGAATTAATAGATTTACATGCCAAAAGTGTCAAAATACTATGTCATTATTTTACTAGAATTAGAACTGAACCAGGTTAGTGATGTATATAAGATAATACACCAAATAATCTAGCCTCATCACATTTATAGGCAATTAAATCCATTATGTGTACAAATTTAGGCAATCTAGGTGATTTCTAGGCTTAAAATATGTCATTTGCTAGAAATTAAACTAAATGTCAATTTAGGCATGAAAGTGGATAAAACTAAGTGTCTACAATTTACCTTTGTTTGAGAAGGCATTGTAAGACATATACATAATAACATAATTTTAAAGAATGAAAAAATCATTAATATAAATAGTTTATGGCCCAAAGTGTGGTTGATAAGCCCTTGATGCCCCTCGAGGGAGAGGGTGGCAAAAATAGAGTCATCAAACATTTCCTCAAAATGAAGAAAATAACATGATTGAGATGGAAATAGGGGTGGGATTACTGAATTACTCAAAGGTAGTTTTAGATAGTAAAAGTGGTAGAGTCATTGAGTTACCTAAATGTAGCTTAGTCAGTAACTAAAGGTGTGATATTGATTTAACCAAAGGTGGTTATAAGTAGTGGCATGGATGGATGCCCAAATAGAGTAGTACGATGGATATTGATTTTCCCAAAGGTATTTATAACTAGGAACACATATATTTTCACTAAAATGGTAAGTGGAGTGGTCAAAAAATAATTATTTTCCCATAGATGGTTATAATCATTAGTGTAGAATGCAAAAATAATGATTTGCCCATAGGTAATTATAATTAATAAATTGGTCAAAAATAAAATCCACATTAGGGAAAATTGGCAAGGATAGTTCATGTAAAAAATCCATAAAATAGATTTACAATGAGTTATCAAAGGGTAACAACACATTTATATCCTAAATGTGAGTTTAAATATGCACGTTTGAACAAACACAGGATACAGGTTGAAAAATCATGTTTCTAAATAGGTCTTAAGGGGAGGCCCAAAATTATGGTGATGGGAAAGGATAAAAACACATTTCTAACCTAAATATGAGTTTGAAGATGTACATTTAAACAAACACAAGATATGGGTTGAAAAATCATGTTCTCAAATAGGTCTTAAGGGAAGGCCCAAAAGGATGGTGTCGGCAAAAGATAACAACACATTTCCAACTTAAATGTGATTTCAAATATGCAAGTTCAAATAAACACAAGATACAGGTTGAAAAATCATTTAGTTAAATGGGTCTCAGGGGGAGGCCCAAAAAGAGGGTGTTTGTAAAGGATAATAACACGTTTCCAACCTAAATGTGAGTTTGAAGATGCACATTTGAATAGACACAAGATATAAGTTAAAAAATCATGTTGTTAAATGGGTTTTAGGGGGAGGCCCAAAAGGATGGTACTAGCAAAGGATAACAACACATTTTCAACCTAAATTTGAGTTTTAAGATGCACATTCAAACAAACATGGGATATAGGTTGAAAAATCATGTTTTTAAACAAGTTTTAGGGGGAGGCCCAAAAGGATGGTGATATTAAAGGATAACAACACATTTCCAACGTAAATGTGAGTTCTAAGATGCACATTTAAATAAACATGGGATATAAAATGAAAAATCACGTTATTAAATAAGTCTCAAGGGGAGGCCCAAAAAAGATGGATATGGAAAAGTATAACAACACATTTCCACCTTAAATGTGAGTTACAAGATGCACATTCAAACAAACATAGGATATAGGCTGAAAAATCATGTTATTAAATGAGTCTCAAGGGAGGCCCAAAAAGGATGGTTAAGGTTAGGATATGTTCTTTTGGGATTATCATTGGATTATGTTGTATGACTCATATGGATGCTTATTCATATATTTTCATTTGTATAAACACATAATAAATTATTTGTTTCACTTGTTTATTACTCATGGATTAAGGCATGTGTTTTGGTAGTGGGATAGGTTTTTTTACTATTATCAAAGATATGTTTCCATTGTTAGAGGACTTTGTGAGCATGGTTTTGCTATAGATTTTAATATTATGCTTGATAATTATAGATATATAAGATGAAAACTCATATCATAAGCATGGAAAATTTAATTTAAATGTAAATATGAACAACCTAGGAATAAGATATGAATAATCAAATCCCAAGTGTGAATAGAACATAGAAATCAAGTGTAATACTAGATACGAAAATTCACCACCAAAGTACATGATATAGATGATCAAGACTTAAGTGTAAAAAAATGTAATAATCTTATGAAAATTGAGGAATCAAATAACAAAAAGATAAAAACAAATAATACACCAATAAAAAAAACAATAAAACACCAATAAATAAATAAATAAAGTGAATAAAATAATAAAAAACAACTAAACAATCCAAAGAAAAGAAAAATGTAGGAAAAAAACCACTTTAAACACAAAAAAAAAATAAATGAAATTGTTGATATTTTCCCAAAAAATATCATATCAGATACCTTAAGGAAGACCTCTTAATTTTTTAGGAAAATCCCTTGAAATGATCAAAAACCAACTTTCCCTTTGTATTGCAAAATCTAGAACTCTGGATGCAATTTGTAATTTGCAAACTTGCAAATTGCTTCATAAGCTTTCGATCCTGAAACACTAACCTTCCATTTTGATGGAATATATAAATTTGACTACAATTTTTAATTTTCAAAATTTTAAATTGCATCCCAAGTTTTGGATCCCACAATCCATTAATCGATAGAATCCAGAAACCCATTTGCAATTTGTAATTTTGCAAAATTACAATTTTTAATAATTTTGAAAAATTGCAAATTGTAAGTAGAGTTTTGGATCCTACAAACCTAAAACCACACATGGGATGTGAAACTTGAACTATAATTTTAAATAATGCAAATTACATCCTAAATTTTTCCCATTATGGAACACTTCACCTAGAATTTAGAACTCAAAGAGCAATTTACAATTTTCAAAATTACAAATTGCCATACAAGTTATGAATCCCACCAATGATTCAAGTCAAATAATCTAGAACTCCAAATTCAATTTACAATTTTGCAAAATTACAAATTACACATAGATTTCTACCTTCCTATTTCCAAGAAAGCCAACCTCCCATGGAATTCATAGGTCAACATGCAATTTCCAAATTGAAAAAATCCATGTGGACTCTAGATTTATACCACCAACCACCATAGCCACAGTAATTATAAGTTTTTTTAGTCATTATTTAACTTTGTTAATTGATATTTTGAGATCTGATAATGACCTTGCACCATCCATTGACCTCAAGCCACACATCAAGCCATGCTTGCAAACCTTGAGACATGTCTACATTTAAAAAATGCTACCTTTATGAGTTGCACAAAATTCTCTTAAATCCTTTATATTTTCCTAAAAGCTATTTTCTTGTAATTTGAAGCTTTTCTAATTATTTTTCCATTTCATCAAGGTTGTCTTCAAATTATTTTAGAGTTTCCATCTATGCAAAGCATCATTTTATGTTTCTTAGAGCTTTGTCTTGAGATTGTGGTGGAGTCTGAGTTTTTTATTCTTCTAAGTATCTAGATTATTTGAAAATCTAGGGTTTTTTCTAGGGTTTTCATTTACAAGTTTCATCACAAAAATCCTTAAGATTCCCCCCCCCAAAGATTCACAATCAAATCTAGGCCTTTGTCAAATCTAGGTGAATATACCTAGAATATTCCTAAATACCTATCGAATATTCCTTGTGAGGTACCTCCAAGTCCCTACAATATTAGACCTATTTCAAACACCCCCATATCCATGGGTTTTACTATTGTTATAAGCACTAAAAATCCCCATAAAGTTCTAAGTCCCTGCATATAGTGAGCTTACTCCAAACACTTCCCACTCTCATGGGATACATACTTGTAAATAGTAACTCCTAACCCCATGGACATTAGACTTTATCCAAGTACCTAGAAGTTCTACCAAGGTTTTCATCTAGTCAAAACACCTTTCCATTCCACCATAGATATAACTTGTCCAGAACACTTGTTAGTTTTCTAGACTTTTTACTTGCATAAAGCACCTCCAATATCCACTAGAGATTATACTTGATTCAAGCACCTACAAACCCTGCTAGCTCTTGTAGTTGATTTTCCACAAGCATTCTCTCCATATTACATGTCTCAAAAGGAGATGAATATAAAATCAAAAGTCCTTGGGTTGAATCTCAACTTAGAGTCCAACAATATAGAGATAACTAATACAAATCTAGGTCATATTAACCTAGGGGACTTTTGGACCTGGATTAATGTATATTTTAAGAATGATTGAATATTAGGTATCTATGACTCTAGAATTTCACAAGAAATATCCTTACAATAATGGTTTAAATCCTTGATTTGGTGTTGACACTAGCCTAACATTATGATCTAAATAAACAAGAGGTTGTGAATGATAAAGGGGAAAAGATTTTGAATCTAGACCCCAATTTCATCAAATCAATGTTTGTAATACCAAAGTTTGAGAGTTATCTTGACATAGCCCTGGAGACATCCCAGTAATTTTTCTAAGATAATAGAGATGGATGTTAGAAAATGACTAACAATTAATGGCTTAAGTCTCCCAAGGCTACCTCCACTAGATTGCCAAAAACATTGGTAAGGATTGATTTCAAAGATGAAGTGGGAGATATAATCATTTTATTGCATAAGATTACTAGTAGTCCTAATGCTAAGAGATTATAAGAATGGATGTACTAGTACATTTAGGTCATTTTTCAAAATTCCCAATACATCTAATGAGATTAGCTTATTAGTGATTCCCTCCATAAGCAATTGATGGAGGTGCTAACAATTGGAAATTTCTTAATTACCTCCTACCTTGTATACATTTTGTCCAAAGTGATGTCTTTCCTAGGCCATCATATAGTTCCTAGTGAGATAAGTATAGTATACAACTATATCCTGACCTCAGATTAGAGGCTAACAAATAACATTTTAGGAGATTCAATGATGCATTCATCTATTGCATCATTATCATGTTTCATAAAGAACTAAGAAGGACAAGATTCTCATAGGTAATAACTATAGATATCACAAAATGGGTCTCCTACTTCATTTAGTTCCCCACATATTCATATATTAGGGCAAGTAGATTTAGTGGTTGTTCCTACACACTCCCCAAATATGTCATTGATAAGTGGACATTGGTGGAGCTGGTAAAACAACTTTTGGAGACCCACAAACTCCTTTCTAGTAGGCATAAGTTGGGAAGTCACTTCCTAATCAGTATTCATAGATACACATGACCCTCCCTCCTCAAATCAAAGTGTTCCAAGGAAAAAATGTGCCAAATGACCCTAAGAACCTTAGAGTCTAGGCCATTCTTTTATGTTTATGTAAATATTACTAACATGCTAGAAGTTTCAACATACTCCCATGTTCCATAATTTAAAGACTATTGGGAAGACTTAGAAGATGAAGAGAGGGTAAGGATGAGGGACCATTCTAGAATGACCTTGAAATAAGTCAAAGATTATGATTTGTCACTTGGTATATGATGAGTCTTCAATGGACCCAAATTAATATAAGCATATTATCACTAAACCCCTTCCACTAGTAAGGTCGTTAGTTTTTGATTCCTTCTCTTTGATTGATATAATAACACATGTAATCAATAAAATAATTAATTGCATGATAATTAAATGGGTTTAAGTAACAAATGATATAGTGGGTATCAAAGACAAATTATTGAAACTCAAAGAAGAGGGTCTTCCATTAACAGAGGGTCCCAGTGGCACAACAGGTGAACAATCAAAAGGGCCAGTGACCTCTTAGAATAAGAGAATAAAACTAAGGCCAAGAAGGGGTAGGTAAGTAAATATGGGTTAGTAGTAGATCAATCAATCAAAATCTCATCATAAGACATAGTTCCAACTTTAATCCCTATTTTATTCATAATGACAACCCCTATTTTTATTCTTCACCCTCTACCTATGTATATTGTTCTTGAAGTTACAACACCTCCACCTTAAGTCTCCACTCCCTTTGCATCTTAGGTTTCCACTTCACCTCTCATTCCCACCACATTACCTACCATAATAAGTCCATTGCAAATAATGCAATTAATTCAAGTAGACACTCAAGGTCCCCCATCAGTGGATACTCAAGTTTCCACTCCACTTTCCCTTCCTCTAATTTCACTCTATCCTTCCATTTCACTCCCTTTTTCCATTCCACTCATAATTCCTTCCATTCCATCCCCATTAATTTCTAACACAACTTGGTAGTATATAGTCACATACTCAATCATCTTGACTTCATTTTCATAGGCCATCCCAACTCCTAAGATAAGTAATGTATCATCTTCATCCCCTTTAATCTTCCCTACCTTACTAACCCTAAGTGTCCTAACTCTTTTGATTTATTCATTTAGTGTTTTAGCTTCCACCTTTCCACCAATTCCCAAATTTAGATTCCCTATGTTTATTCCCTCAATAATATCAATTCCATCTTCTACACCCCTAATAGACATAACTATTCCCATTGCCCCCACATCTTCCACTTCCATATTTTTCACAACACCTTTAGTGGAGATAGGAGAAACATAAATTCTTGGTGCAAAAGTCAATTTGTAAATTACTAATGGAGATTTAATTTTATATGCATCTCCTAATGAATTAATAGTATCATTCCACATGGCTCCACACTCATCACAATGCCTACTAGTGGCGTAACATTAACTATCAATTCTTAGGTGATAGTATTTATATAGATAGATTCCACCCCCAGATGGCTAGCACAAATAGTGGGAAAGAAGTGAAAATAGATGATTTCCCCTAATACATTAGAATTTGGCCTTTTATATGTGAATAAGAAGTCCAAGTCTACTCCCTAAACCTTATTTAGGATTTTATGTGATGATAAAGGGGAAAGCTATGTTGAGACTGCATTCCCCCCACTAGACAAACCAAAAGAAGATCTTATGGTGGGGGACTATCAAATATCCAAGATTCATCTTAGATGACCAACAAGAGAGGGAATAAAACATGATGTTCAATATAGAATCAAATACCTCATAGATAGAATAGACAGTGATAAATCCATTAAGGATGAGATGAAAAATAAGGTTGATTAACTCATAACTACACTTAACAAATTCATAGAGCCCAATGGATCATCATTACAACCTCAGTCAACATAGTTAGTTAACCAAATTCTAGATCAATAAATAATAGATGTGATGACTAAAATTACAATCATGGGAAGGGCTAATAAATAATGGTTAGAAGACCTCATTTCCAAGCATAATAATATTATTGCTACAATAATGATCTATTATATAATTTTGAGTGAAATAAGGATTATCTTGAGAGAACTGGTTGGTCAGCATGAGGGGGAAATACAAAGTTTGAATCTCTATTACCCCAAATTAATATTTGTAGACTCTATTGATATTTAAATCCTCCTTTATAAATGAATACTAAAAAATGATATAAAATAGGAGTTAGATAGAGCTACACAATTTAGAATTAAGTTGCTAACAAAAGTTACACATAAATCCAAGGTTGGCCATAGTAAAGCTATAGACATGTTGTATGACATTGAATAAATGTTTAGTAAATTGCCATGCCAACTAGTAGATGATGAATATAACCTATTTATATTGTAATAGGTTTAGATCAAGTTCAAGGAAGTAGTTTAAAAGGAATTTATAAAAAATACAGTCTTCACCCTATGTTTTGTCTTTTATATAGCTCTTTTTGAGAAAAAGATACATGTATTTTACACTTTATATTTTTTGAGAAGTTGGGAATTGTAAAAATCCCAATTTCAAATTACACTTTTTATTTTGACAAAGTTATAATTGATAAATTGTAAAAGTAAATGTTGAAAATTGCAAATTCTATTTTGACAAAGTGACATGACTTACAAGTTGTAAAAGTCTCACTTGTAATTCTCAAGTTAGGGTTTTTCAAAAAGTGGCTTGAGTTAATTTGAATTTATCTTTTATTTAAACATTGAGTTTCATTTTGGGCACCACCCATTTGCATGAAGAGAAACTTGTAGCTGCATGGAGATGACTGAAGGCATCTTAAGAAGATATTCCAAGCCTATCCATGCTAATTCTTGCATGAATTTTTTCCAAACAATGTTGTAAACACAAAGGATGTCACAAATAGGAGATCATGCTTTACATAAGATCCCTAAATAGTGATATAGATATTATGATTTAGTCTATGGGTGGAACCACACTTCCTAATTCTTATGAGATTGCAATAAGGGTATAAAATTGTTTAACTCAAGTAGGAAAATTTTCTCCAAGGCCATCGATGCCTCTATTTCCATAAATACCTCTTATTTTACCACTTAAAACTTCTCCAATTCCCATAACAAGCAAAGCACCATATTTATCTCTCACACTTTTAGATGATTTATATGAGGTTAAGTCACTACTCAAGAGTTTTGGCAATGATTTAGTAGCAATGAAAAAGCAACAATCCTAGAAATACAAGCCTTTTTAGTAGCCTAACCCAACATACCAACCTAATAGGTAGTTATAATAAGGATATAGGCATCCATATAAAATAAATTTATAGTCATAGGGTTAAGTTATGCAATAAAAACCTCTAAACTTCCATGTTTTACCTACACTAGGTGCTTTTAAAGCTATTATACCTATTTAGAATAACCTAGCTCAAGAGTATGAGTGGTGTTATCCTTGTTCTCAGCCACACAATCAGAACACTTGTTCTAATGATGTTATCAATCAAACATTAATTGTGTAAGTCATATTAAGTATACAAGGAAAATAATAATATTCTACTTCCCAATAAGTAGATACACAAGAACCTACTCAAGGTGAGGCAACTCTTCAAAACTAGAAAGAGGATGTCTTTTATGGTGTAAATTAGGAGGAATCATTTTTCAAAGGTGGAGGCTTGGTAGCAGTCAACACACATTTAAATAAAATAGTAATAAAGATTGATCAGCCTCTGATGGTGGAATAAGCTATAACTTCGAAAGTTGTATCAGAACTTGCAAAGAACAAAATAGTACAAAGGCTACCCTTTGTACCTATTGGCCAGCCTAAAGTAAAAATGTAGCTCTAAATCTTATAAAAGAAGGCATATCTCTAGAAAAGGCATCGATGAAGGTTGGTAATATTCCTTTCAACATTATTGAGAAAATAAATAAGAACAATCTAAACATTACCATGTGGTAAGTACTATCCATTCCTACCCAAAGGGATTTACTACAAGAGGCTTTAAAGAAATTCTAGATAATAGATAAGGTTCTAGATAAGGGGTATAATGCTACAATTAATATGTATCAACAACAAACTAACACTAAAACAATAAAAAGTGGTAAGCCTCCCCCTTTCTATCTTTCACTTATAGTAGGGAAGCATCTTGTTGATAATTTCATGGTAGATTCAAGGGCTAGTAGTTTAGTGATGCCCAAGAAAATAGTTGATGCCCTTGGCATAAAATATACACCTATCAATAAAGGGGTTGTTTAATTGGATGAGACTATTGTTTAGATAGTAGGAACAATAAAAGGGTTGATTCTCATTATTCATGCTTGTCCAAGCTTGTCAATCTCTCAGGATATCTCAATTATAGATCTTCCCCTTTACTTTTCCATTTGTCTTTCAAGAGATTTCACTAAAAATATGGAAGGATATCTATCTAAGGATGGGTCTCACATATTTATTAGGATGAGATATAGAACTATAGTAATAATAAGATTCGATCCAATCATAAAAGATCATATCAAACCATATAATCCTATCCCCATAGAGATGAACTTCACATTACAAGATTAGGAAGAGGAAGAGGCTCATGAAGTTATGACACCTATAGAAGAGATTTTAGATACTCATATAGATGAATTGGGATAAGCCCTTCAATTATACTTATGATTATGTATAGGAAATAGTGTTAGGTACATAGTGCATTTATGAAAATGATGCAATTATCCCTTAACTAGTAAAGCTAGTTGAATATATTCAAGGGATGTGGTAAATTTTTATTGATTGTTCAAGAAGTAGAAATGTTTCTATTGTATGTATTGTTTTGATTTATCCATAGGAGAGATATTTATATTCTTTTAAACTTCAGCTCAGTTGCACAAATAATGTAGTATAATATGAGGCTTTGATTCGAGGCTTGCAATTAGCTAAAGAGAGAGGGATAAAATCCCTACAAATATTTGATGATAGTGATTTGATTGTTCAAAAATTGAGATCTAAAAGCACAACTAATAATTATTTGTTAAGGTCTTACAAACACATGGTTTGGGACCTATTAAAAGACTTTATTGCCTTGAAAATTTAAGTGATACTAAAATAATAGAATAAATATGTTGATCGTATGGCCTTCATAGGCTCCCAATATAACCTACCAAAAATAATAAAGCAGAAAAACATATAGCATGTGATTTGATAATAAGGCCATCTATTTATGATAATACAACTAACTAATAAGTCTTTAATAGTGATCAGTAGATTATCAACATTTTGAGAGAAGTTGAATTCTTAGAATAAGAATTAACCAAGACCCTAATATCAATATGGATATTAAATCATCCAGTTAAAGATCAATAAACTACATATGGGTCTTATTACACTGGATAACATCTTAAATTTAGATTATCAACTAAAATGTGAGAAGAAGAACATCATAGTGAATGAATAAGACTATGAACCAATGGTTATCTCATAAGGAAAATCACTAAAGATAGGAAAGGTATGAAATGATTCTAAAAAATAATATTTTTTTGAGTTGTGTCAAGAGTTTGATGATAGTTTTTCTTGGAGTTATCATGATATAATAATATTTGATTCTATCTTAACCCAACATATAATAGAATTGGATCTATAAACCAAGCCTCTCAGACAAAAATAGAGACCTATTAATCCAAAAATAGAACCCATGATGAAGATTGAGTTGTCTAAATTGATAGAGGCTAATATTATTTTTTATATAAAACACTCATCTTGGGTTACAAATATAATCCATATAAGAAATAAATATGGTGAAATTAGGCTATGTGTATACTTTAAGGATCTGAGCAAAGAATCTCTAAAGGATCATTCTCCTTTTCCCCCCATGGAAAAAATTCTAAAAATTGTATCAGGATCTAAAAGGTTTTCTCTTCTAGACAGTTATTCTAGCTATAACCAAATCTTGGTGAAAGAATTAGACCAAATCAAAACTATGTATACCACAAAATGGGGTACAAAAATATGCCATTTGGTCTAACTAATGTTGGTGCAACATTTAAAAGAGCCATGGACATAGCATTTAGAGGTCTAATAAATGAAATGATACTAGTAGACCTAGATGATATCACTATCTACTCAAATCATGTTGATGCACACTTAGATCACCTTCAAAAAAAATTCAAAAGATGCAGATAATTTGGGTTTTCCCTTAATCCCAAGAAGTGCATTTTCATAGATCATAAAGGGAAGATACTAAGACACATTGTGCCAAAATAAGGTCTTAAAATATACCTAGAAAGAATAAGTGCTATATTTACATTATCACTACAAAGCCATAAGAAAGGACTACATAGCTTTCTTGGAAAAATCAACTTTTTAAGAATATTTGTCCCAAATTTTGCTTCTATGGCAAAACCCCTTATTGTAATGCTAAACAAGGGTATCATCTTTAGCTAGACACAAGAGAGAAAGACAACTTTGAATCCATCAAGTAGGCTATTTCTTAGGATCTTACCCTAGTCAACCTAAATTATGATAAACATTTCATTCTCTGTGCCTTTAGAGTTGAAGGAAGCATCTCAACTATTATAACTTAGCACAATCAAGAACAATTAGAAAATCTAATATCTTTCTTCAATCAATCCCTGAAAGAATAAGAATAAAATTATAGTTTCATGGAGAAGTAAGTATATGTTGTGAATAAAGCTCTCAATAAATTCAAGCATATTCTCTCCAATAATAAAATTAATTTGATGGTGAGTCATCAAAGTGTCAAAGAGTTCCTGTTGAGCTAGGAGATAAATGAAAAAAGAGTTGGATGGATCACAAAGGTCATAGAATATCATATGGACATTAAAATCACAAAACATATAAGAGGAAAAGGATTGTGTGAACAATTGGCTTCTAATATCAATTCTATTAAATTAATATCTAAAAGAGTATATGCCCAAAGTGTACCTCAGATAGCTAATCCACCTCTTTTCAATAGCTAGATCTATAACATGACCAATTTCCTACAAATTGGTGAGTACCCATATGACTTTTAGTAGTAGAAAAAAGTTATATATGACTCAAATCCAATCCCTATGTTCTTATTAATGGAATATTGTTTATAAAAGATATGAATGGATTTATGCTAAGATTTATCAAGCATAATCAAGTCCCCAAGGTGCTCAAGGAATTTTAAGATAGCCTGTCGGGAGGATATTTCTCTGTAAGAACCATAACCATCAAGATAATGAGAGGGGGATATTACTAGCCTAAATTATTCAAGGATTCCCATAAATGGGTAATAAAATATGAAAAATGTGCTTACTTCACCTACAAGTAGAGTTTAGCAACATTTGCTCTCAGACCAATCCAAATAGATCAATTATTCACTCAATGGGATTAGATTTCATTGGTATAATCAATCCACCATCGAGTGTAGGCCACAAATGGGTCCTTACAGGAATGGACTAATTCACATGATGGACTAAAACAATTTCACTAAAATATGCCATAGAGGAATCTATCATAGAATTCATGGATGGCATAGTATCAAGATTCAATGTACCTCACACCATTATCTCAAATAATGCTAAAGCATTTTTAAGCACTCAAGTGAGTGAATGGGTTATATATCATAATGTGTACCTGATTAACTCTTCCCATTATTTCCCTTAGGGTAATGGCTTGGTCGATTCTACCAATAAGAAACTCACCAAAATTATCAAAATAATAATGGAGGATAACCAAAGGACATGGCACACAAAGTTGAAATTAGCAATGTGGGCTGATAGGATCACTCCTAAGAGAGCCATTGGTAACTCCCCATTCATGTTGGTATATGGAAGATAAGCATGAGTCCCACTATCAATTAAGTTACCATATTTAGATCTCAATCACTAATTGGATTTGATTGATAATGATGAAATGATAATATGATTCATTGAACTCATAGAACTTGAAGAAATCAAGAACCAATCAATGAAATTCTTGGAAGCAAATCAAGCTCAAACAAAGAAGACTTTTGACAAAAAGGCATCTAACAAAAGCTTTAATGAAGGAGAAATGATACTCAAATGGGATGTAGACAAGGCTAAACTAGGCAAGCACACCAAGTTTGATGCAATATGGAGTGGTATATACATTATAACTCAGTGTAAGGGAGATAATGAATTATAGCTATCCAAGCTTGATGGATCAAAATTGTCTATCCCAGTTAATGGAATGTACCTCAAAGTTTACTTTTGAGGTAGGAATTCATTCAAAAAAAATTAAAATTTTGTATATAATATGGTTAGTCATGTTTTCCAAAATAAGTGCTTTTGTATAGGTCAACTCATTATGAGTTTTTTATTTACTTAGTTTATTCTTTTTTACCTATTTTTTTCTTATTTAGGCAAATTTCTAGTTTGTTCTTCACTAGGATGTAGTGTGTTAAACTTAAAGTGACTCCATGCCCAATGAACTAGAAGGCTATTGGATATAAACTTATTAACATGCAATCATCCCATAGAGGTTGCCAAAAATGTTGATTTTTTTCCCAAAAAAATATCATAACATTAAAAACCCTATGGGATACCTCCTATTTTTTGGTAAAATCCCTTAAAATGATCAAAAACCAACCTTCCCTTTGTATTATAGCATCTAGAACTCTAGATGCAATTTGTATTTTGAAAAATTGCAAATTACTTCTTGAGTTCTAGATCCTACAATACACTAACCTTAAATTTTGGTGGAATCTATAACTCTAATTGCAATTTGTAATTTGAAAAATTGCAAATTTTAGTGTAAGTTCTAGATACCATAATCCATTAACTAATAGAATCCAGAAACCCATTTTCAATTTGTAATTTGGAAAAATTGCAATTTACAAGTGGAGTTATAGATTCCACAAACCTAACACCCCTCACAAGGTCTAAAACTCAAACTACAATTTGAAATATTAAAAATTGCATCCTAAATTTTGCCTCCTATGGAACACTTCACCTAGAATTTAGAACTCAGAAAGCAATCTCCAATTTACAAAATTACAAATTGTGATCCAAGTTTTGGATCCTACCAACAACCCAAGCCATAGAATATGGAACTCTAAATTTAATTTGCAATTTTGTAAAATTTAAAATTAAACGTGTAGTTTTGCCTTCCTATTTCTAATAGAGTCAACCTCTCACAGAATTTGGAGGTCAACATGCAATTTGAAATTTGTAAAATTGCATGTGGACTCCAAGTTTCTACCACTAACCACCATAACTACATTAATAATAGGGTTTTTGTATAAATAATTCTAATTGGGATTTTGTATTCATTGTTTAACTTTCCTAATCAATATTTTGAGCTCTAACAATGACCCTATGCCATGCCATCAACCTCAAGCCATTCATCAAGCCACACTTTCAAACCTTGAGCCACATCTACATTTAAAAAACATTGCCTTTATGAGTTGCATGATATTCTCTTGAATCCTTCATGTTTTCCTAAAAGCTAATTTCTTACAATTTGAAGCTTTTCTAGTTATTTTCCATCCTAACAATGTTATCTTCAAATTATTTTAGGGTTTCCATCTATGCAAAGCATTGTTTTAAGTTTCTTAGGGCTTCATCTAGAGATAATGGTAGAGTATGATTTTATTGTTCTTCCAAGTATCTATCTTAGTTAAAAATCTAAGGTTTTTTTCTAGGGTTTTGTCTTACAAGTTTCATCACAAAAATACTTAATATTTTCCCCCGAAGATTCATAGTCAAATCTAGGGCTTCATCAAATCTAGGTGAATATACCCAAAATATTCCCAAATACCTAGTGAATATTCCTTATGAGATACCTCTAAGTCCTTGTAGACATTGGACCTATTTCAAATACCCCAATCTTCATGGGTTTACTATTATTCTAATCACCTAGAATCCTCATAAAGTTTTAGGTCCTTGTAAATAGTGGACTTACTCTAAACACTTCCCATTCCTATAGGATACATACCTAAAAATAGAAACTCCCAACCCCATGGACATTGGACTTGATACAAACACCTCAAACTTTCATCAGGGTTTTCATTTTCTCATAATGCCTCTCCATTCAGCTAGAGATCCAACTTGTCTAGAACACTTGCTAGTTTCACTAGACTTTTTACCTACATAGAGCACCTCCAATCTCCATCAAAGATTAAACTTGCTTCAAGAACTTGTAAGCCCTACCAACTATTATAGTTGGTTTTCCACAAGAATTCTATCTAGATTTCATGTCTCAAAATGAGATGACATTCAAATCAAAGTCCCTATGGTGACTCTCAGCTTAAAGTCCAACACTATATATATAATTGATATAGACCTAGGTCACATTTTCTTAAGGGACTTCTGGACTAGATTAATGTATATTTTAAGAATGATTAGATCCAAGGTATCTATGACTCTAGACTTCCATAGGTATCACCCTTTCCATTGATGGTCCAAATCCCTAATTTGGTGTTGACACTAACCCAACATTATGATCCTGATAAATGAGAGGTTGTGAATGATAAACGAGAAAATATTTTGAATCTAGACCCTAATTTCATCAAATCAATATTTGTAATACCAAAGTTCAAGAGTTATCTCAACATAACCCTAGAGACATCCCATTAATTATTTCAAGATAATAAGGATTCATGTTAGAAAATGATTAACAAAAAATGGATTAAGGTGTAGACACTAAAAAACTACATAGAATGGTTCTAGATGTTGAAGCACCCCTAAACCACTTTAGGACACTGTAGGGACCATCCCCCAACACTTAAACATAAACCTAAGTCTAGTTAGATAAATAACTAAATTGAATCACTAACCCACCTTGACCAAACTTAGCCTTTGACCCTTGACCACCAACAGTCACCCTAACCATCGATGATTAGGCCTGACTATCAATGGTCAAGTTTCCACCACCTAAACATTAAACACTAACTTCAAATACAAATTGTTTTTCTATAATTATCATTCCTGACCCACTCATGGATCAATTCATATTAATGTTAAAATTAGATAGAAATTTACATCTTATTATACCTATACTTCCACCTCCCCCTCTTATAAAGAGAGAGGAGTAGGAGGTGAAAAAAGATCGATAACTATCAAGAGATTCTTGTATTAGAATTTATTTGAAAGGGAATCCTCCCAGTGAACTAGAAAGTGTGACAAAGATCTGAAGTGATACCACTCATTATATTATAGCCACATACCATTGCTCTATCATAATTCTCTAGGCCCCATCAACTAGTTCATTAGCCAACTATCTCAACCATTCTTCAAATCAATGACCAGGCAAGCTAAGTATCTATTTTTAGTAATTAGTTATTTTATTTTTATTTTGAAATTAACCCAACCCAATCCACATTTCAAAATCTCATTTTGTAACCTTTTTAATTAGTCTCTCTTAACCAACCAAAACTCTCTTAACCAACCAAAACCTATAGTAACTGTCAATGGTCACCCTGAATGTTGATGATCACACCTAATCATCAATGGTCACTATCAGATAAATAAATAGAAAGTTATTTTCACCCTTCAGATATTAACCAAATCCAACTTTCAAATCCTCTACCTAATCATAGAGCCCTACCCTATTCTTTGGACCATACCTAATTCATTTAGCATTAATATCAATCTATTTATTGCTATAATTAGTAAAATTCAACTATTCATTTTTTGAGCACTTCTTGTATTCCATTTCAATATCTTCTATGATATATGCAAGTAATTCACCTTTCATTTTTAGAACTTGATTGTTTAAAATCATGGATTGACATCCTCCAAGTAAGCTCATGCTTCTTGGATCTAGCTTGCTAGGAAATCCACCCTACTATCTAACAAATCAACCCTTTTTTTTAGTGTTTTATTATCTACAATTCATTCCTACTAATCCAAAGAGGAGTATCTATAACCATCTAACTCAAGCATGCACACAACATACTAGGTTATACTAACCATACCCTTTTCAATTTTCTCTTTTTTTTCCTCTAAAGAACATAAGCAAAATTTATTTGAAACATTCTAACATGTTCGGTGGGACCTTTGAGTCTTTTCTTGGGTTCAGAGTTTCATATAGGTGTTTCTTCTTATTTTTTTCTCATACAATGAAATCAAATTTTCATTTTGGGCTTAAAATTGACTACATCCATTATTTGTTTATTTATTTTAGCTCGCATAGCTTAATTAATCAAGTGAATGAATCATAGCTTCACTCTTATCACACACATATGACCAAAACCACTTACATATAATCAAGCATCAAATATCGACATAAGGCCCGATAAGGATTTCATTGCCTAGTAGTCACCTTTCCTAGCCATCCTACTTATATTGCATCACCAAGGGGAGAACCAACTCAGCTCTTTGGTTGAGTATAATCTATGGAAATTGTTATATCTTGTCTAATCACCTAACAACCTTATCATTATAGTGTGTGAAGTGAGGGGGTAGGCCCCAATACCAAGCCACATATTGATTTCCAATATAGATCCCTTTGAGATCCTAAACACAACCTAAAACCAACCATAGACTTGTTTTTTAGTAATCACTCTACAAGTCAATTTGAGTCACATAGTTCTTAAATCTTAAGGCATAAGCCACAAGAGAGACTAAAACAAACCTTAGGATTAAATGTGTTTTAGTGTGTGTTTTATTTCCTTGACTTTTTCTTGTTTTCTCTTTGTTTGAGTTATGAGATTTCTTGTATTTATCTCCTTTCCTTATCTACATGATTTTAACTAGGCAAAAACTAAGAAACCAAAGGAAACTAGGACCCACATCCTAACCATCTATCTTCCTCTTCTCCCTCATCCATGGATTACATCTCAAATACAGAGAGTTATCTTCATCCTTTGAGGATTACTACCATCCCTTAGACAGTTATCCAAGGTGATGTCAATTTTGCCACCTTTTTAGACAATAAGCCCATAGCCCTCTAGCATTACGTTAACACCATATCCCATCATACCCCTACTTTGGTTCTACCTATTTTCCATCCCTATGGAATTCCATCCCACCTTATAGTTGACACTTTTGTAGCCACCATCTCCACCCAACCTTTAATCACCCAAGCATAATATTATACCAATAACCCTATCGATACAACCATTCAAAACCATCTCACTCAACAAATTAACACCCAAGTACCTTCTTCCAAAACTAATAACCCTCCCTAGTATAAGAGTAACCCAACCTTTGGCACTAGTACTTCCCTTACTATAGGAGTACCCACTGCTAGTGCCACCACCATTCTTCCCACTTCCAGCCTACCTACATCCAGTCCATTCCAAAGTTTGGTGGTTCTCATACCTCCTACCCTTCCACCCATCACTACCAAAGTTACCACCTACTCTCTATCTACCAACCTAACCATACCTTCTACCCAACTTACGTTAATCTCTCAACACATGCCCATCACACTAAACCTAAGATACATCCCTAATACATGAGGGCATATCCCTTTACCTCCCACCCAACCACCTATCTCCATGTATTTAGATGTGGCAACATCCCAACCACCCATGTAAATATACCACTATGTGGCATCTTCTCAACCCCCCACCAATTACCCATATGTTACACCTACCCAAACCCAACACAATATACCTGATAACAATGGGGGTGCACAACCCCAAACCAACCTTGTCAAGATGTTAATGGACAAAATGACTAATTTAGAGGCATCCATTTTTGGAGCTCATAATATTTTGTCATATGACCAAATCTATAATGAACCAATTCATCCATTCATCCCAATTCGGCAATATCCCCCCTAATGGGAACTTCTAAAGTTTTTAAAGTTTTAGATTAAGGAGGACCCTCAATAACACATAAGAGCATTGAGGAATTCATGCTATATGATTTCCTATGGTGATTCTCTCCTTCTTAGTACCTTCCCCATGTCTCTATCAGGGCTAACATTAGATTGGTTGAGTGTTATTACAAAACACTCCCTCTTTCCTTTTTCCCAACTAGCCCAAATTTTACTACACCACTTTTTTATAAACATATCTAAAAAATTATCCATCATTGACCTCTAATCCATTCATCAATTTGATGACAAATCCATTGCTAACTTCATAGCCTATTGGAAAAGTCTGATAAACCAACTTTCTTTCTCTCTACCCCAACCCAAGATAATTGAAATTTTTGCTCGAGTTTGTGCCAAACATGTTTACTCTACTTTAAGGGTTAAAATATTCAAGACCTTTGATGAAGCTTTCACCATGGCATGCAAAGTAGAGAATAGATCTATTAATGAGGGGAAACTAAAATTGTTAAACAAGAACTCTTCCTTAAAATCGAATGAGACCCCCTCCTCTAAACCCAACAACCAAACCAACACTAACTCCAAAAACAAGGGAACCATGAATGTTATTGTCCTTGACCACCCTTCGACTTTTTGTCAACCAATCTAACTCTTCTAATTCCTCTAATCAGAACACTAGGAACCCAAACCGTAACACCCAAAATTAATTTACTCTACTTAGAGAGTCATATGCTTTAGTGTTAGAGATATTGTTAAATTCCAATATCATACATCTTCCTCCAATAAAACCTCTAAAGTAATTCAATTCCTCTCATCTTGTGCTGGTTGGTATAAGGAGAATGAACTACGCACCTTTCACTATTTCATTAGACATGACATTAGTAGGTGTAATACCTGTTGGGTGAATATTTTGTCATCAACTAACTGATGGCAAAATGGGGATATCAGCCATAGCATAAGGGAGATTTACACCACGAAGATGGTGGCTTTACCAGATCTAGACGAGGTAAATCTCTCCTCTCATCAAGGGGAGGTTCCCTATCAATATTTATGTGCTATAAGCATATATATAATTAAGCAAAAAATAACACATGGCGGGGTAGAACAGCATCCACTTCTCTTTTTTCAGAAGTGATGAATAAAGAACAAAAGAGGAAAAATCCCTGGTCTAAAGCTTAACAACACTCCTCTTCTTTCAGGAATGGTATCAAATGAGAGCAAGAGATTACCTGAAGTAACCAAGGCACAAGAACGCTCACACAAGCTCAAAGTCTCCCGTAGCTTCTCCACAGATCTAGAACAAGTACAATCGTAGAGTAAAGTGAAGCACAAAGTCTTCACCTGAAACTACAAAAGATAAATAAATCTGAAAGATGAAAGCAGCACAAAGTCTATCTCCTACCCTCTAGAAGCACCCTTAGATAATATCAACACATTCACTTTGCTTATTAAATCAGATAAACAAGAGGTTATCAGGAAAGAGTACATAAGAAACTATTTCCTAGATGACACAGATAACTTCAACACAAAGTCTGAAATCACTTGCTTCTCATTCATTTGACAAAATATGATTTACAAATCTGAGCACAAAGTCTCAAAAGTTGCTTCAATTTCAGCAGAGTGTTTGCTCTCAATTTTTCCAAGATCCTTTACAAATGAGGTCTCCACTATATATATATAAGGAGAAAATCCTCAAAAACAGAAAATAATAAAATAAAAAATATCTTGGTCAAAGCTGACTCATCTTTGACTTTCTAGATATTTTCCAAAAATATAATATTCGTAATTACATATTACAAAATTGGTATGCATTCTGCACAAAATAGAAATGCATAAGGATAGAAGAAGAGAGAAAGAGAGAGAGGGAGAGGATCAATTTTTGCTACCGGACTTCTTCAAATGAGCATCGTACATGGTGATTGATGCCTGAATTCCTACGCTGTCCGATGCAACTGCATTTTTGGAGACGACCCTTGATCTGATTAGTGTGTCTTTCAATGTTGTGATGGCTTTAGAGTGGCCAGTTAACCTAGATTTTAAATTCTCCAAAGTTAACTGAGCATCCAGAATGCTGTCTACTGAAGTCATTGAGAAAGACGCTCCTTTGAAATCCTTTTGGATCATCCCTTCAAAATTCTAAATCATTTCATCTGCTGGAAGGAACTGATGATCCTTAGAGGTCAAGTTGTAGGGCAGCTCTTCTAATTTGTTTAACAAGCTCAGGTCACTTTTATCACTAGCTTCTTTAAAAGCTTTGAGATCATCAATTAGATCTTTGAGTACCTGGATCCTGAAGATCATCGCCTCCTTGATCTCAACATATGAATCTTTATTGGGGATGACACCGATAGATATCAGGGTACTCTTTTTTAGATTTTCCATTTCCTTCCATCTATCGAGATCTTTCTCCAAGCCATCAATCTCCTGAGAGGTAAGAGAGACAAAACTGTCTACCTGAGCTTTCAACCTCTTCATTTTCCCTATTCTTTCTGCAACCTCAGATAGCAGAGAGATTCCTTGGTTGTGCATTCTGTCAATATATTCTTCCATTACTTTTCCCTTCAAATAAGTCTTTTTAGCTTTTTGAATGGCTGAATCATCCACAGAAAAGGCCTTTGGAGTCACTGCTTCAGGTGGGATGGTGAATCTTCTGATTAATGTCGTTAATTGCTCAGCCTTGGCTTTATAAAAATCTTTCATCTCTTTTTCCTTGTCAAATTTTTGGACCATAATGTCCATTGCCGACTGAAGATCACTCTTCGCACCTTCATGTGTAACCTTGCCAAGTTTAACACGAGAAAAGGAATAACTGCTCATTTCAAAACCCTCGAGGGTTGCACCCTGTGGGGGTTTGGCAATTTCCAGAAATTTTTGCCCCTTTTCCTCGACCAACTTGGAGAGGATTTTTGGCTTCTTTGGAGCTTTTGTTTTGGCTAGCACTATCTTGCCGAAATTGAATTCTTCTGGGGAGATGGCCCTTTTCTTTCTCTTTGGTGTGAAAGCAGACATCCAAGGTGGGAGAGAAGTACCTGTTGTAACAATAGTTGCCTCTGCCGGTGTTATGGTAGCGGCTTCCACGCTACTGGTGGTGACAGTAGTCATAGTTGGAGTGACCGGCAAAACTGTACCAACTGCTGATTCTGGATCAGGTGCAGGGCTTGGTGGCAGGTTAAAAGATGGAGATGATAAACTCAAAATGGATACGGAAGAGCAAGGTGAACCTACTGAAGGATCTTGTGGATTACCAAAAATAACCTTGGAAGGGGAAGCGGCTCCGGAAGATGGAACACTGATAGGAGAGATAGGAGAAGTGGGCACCATAGGAGATTGAGGAGGAGGAGAGGAGCTCTAGATCGGCCGTGCTTGTCCCATTGAGGTTGGAGACCCAACACCTGGTCATTCTGAAGGTTGGTCTACTGCCCCTATTGGTTGAGTTGCATGTACCCTGGGGCTTTGTTCTTTGGTTTCTTCGGCTGCTGCCTCAGGCTCTTGTGTTGACCTAGACTTTTTGGATACAAAGATGATCCTAGGCTTGTGAGGTCTAGAAGATGAAAGAATGTCATCTTTGTTTTTGGTTTGGCTTTCTGCCTTTCTCTTCATCTCTGCTTGGTATTCAGCCTCTAACCCTGTGATGAACTCTTTTAGGGTGATTCCCTTTGCTGCCAACCAACTATTGGTGTTAGCTAATACTGGTTTGAATCTTTTCCTTAGAGAGGTCAACTCTTTTTGAGACCAGTTAATCAGAGGAAGAGGGGAACCAGTGACCTTCTCTGTCAGATATCTACTGTTCATGATATTCCCATCATCAATCAACCCTGAAGGGATCTCAGCAAGCTCGAGGTACTCAATCTGCTCTAGCGTGAGACGGCAATAGTCCATCTTTCTTATCTCTTCAGCCATCCTCATATCCACCTAGATGTCCTCAATCATGGGCTCGTGGAACTGAGTCTTCCTTCGGATTGTCTCTCTGACACCCTTATAATCAAATTTTTCCCGTCTTTTGAATGGTTTGATGGTAACCATCTGCATCTCTATTTCCATAACCTTGGCTTTAGTCAATGTAACAACTGAAAATCTACCAATCTAGATAGGAAACTTGAAACCAGCTCTCTTAAGCTCCATCTATTTTGAGTGCACGATGGCCAATTGTCGGCAAAGCTCCATTAGGACCAACCTGTCTGAAGGGAATCTAAGGAGCATGTAAGGGTATCTTTGGTAGAAACCCACCTGAAGATAAGAAAATGTAGAAAATTGGAGGAACATGCAGCCAAAACTATTCACTACTGTCCAAGCCTCGTCTAATATTCTCTTCTACTCCAGTTGAGGATCGAAGAGACATAGAAATATGGCAAAGAATGCATCATTCACTCGCCTGAAATGACATGTCGACCCCTGAAGTGTCAGCTGTGAATAGTATGAATAGATTAGGGTGGTCTTCCTATCCCCCTCTATTGTTAGACCTGGGAAAGATCACATGGCAGCAGCTATGTAGACCAGGTACGAGGTCATGTAGAATTTGAAAGAAGTTTGTACCCTAGTCAGTTGCTCATGAATAGCGTTGCTGATCTGTTCCCCCCAAAAGATGGCTTGTTTGCCTTGCAGGATGATCTTAATGAATGGATACATCCATTCATGGAATTGTGAAGAGGACGGGAGGCCCCGTACTCTGCTAAGGAGGGTGATTAAGTCACCAACTTCTTCAATGAAGTTGCTTCTGGGGAAGTTTTTTGGCCATCTAGATAGACTGGCCCTTGGGGTTTTTAACCATTTATAGTTTATGACCCTCTTTGCCCTCTCGGGGTCTTTGTTGTACTCCCTCTGTGCATTCTCGAAGTCAATTTGGGTTACTTCGGTGGCTGGCAGACATAGAAAAACTTTGTCAATAAATTCAAGGTCCAATCGAATGATCATGTTGCCACTGGCGTCTAAGACTGATCTGGTCTCCTTGTCATAAAAGTGCATGCATTGAAGGATGAACTCTGCATGATGGGCTACTACTGGGAAGGCAGCCACCAGGTGGATGTTGCTCTCAATAATCCTCTTTATCCCAGTGCTGGGATTTGTTGCTTTGGTTCATTCCAGGAATTTAGCCATATCTACATGGCCGATTTCGGTGTCTCGAATGTCATCGACATTCGAGGTGATTGCTGTGAGCGGGAAGATGCCCTGGTACTTGTATTTTATCGTCTTCACCTTTGAAGGAGATGCTTCTGTCATGGGGGACGATCTTGTTTGGACGAGAGCGGGCGTGCAGGAGCTTGCTGAAGGTGCTGCAGCCATAGTCGAATGGAGAGTGAGAGAGAGGGGGAGAGCAATTTTAAGTGACATAGGTTACTGGAGGTCACTTAAAAAGGCCAGAATGGGCAAAGGGATGGAAAATGAGGAAGAAAAAAATCTTGAAAAGGACAACTCAGAAAAAATCCAAGAGTTAGTTGAAAAAGGAAGGAAAATGCAGGGGTGGCGAAAATCGCCGCCCTTGCATGAGGAATGCAGGGGCGGCAAAAATCGCCGCCTCTACACGAAAGATAGGAAAGAGGGGGGACAGTGGCAAGGTAATGCCATCCTTACGAGGCCGATGGGGGAGAGGAAAGAAACAATAAAAAAGAAAAATAAATAAAAAATGACTAAGCTAGGAAGAAGAGGAAACAATAAAAACAAAACTAAAAACAAACCCTACCTAGAAAATGCGCGTGCCACGAAGTTGGATCTATGAGCTAGTACTTCGAAAGGTCCTTTGGAGCACTCAGGTGCAAGAGGCAAGAGGAGAGGAGGAGGAAGTGAGAAGAAATGAGGCCCAAATCGAATTATATAGGTTGAAAAACCAACCCCAACAACCCGCCGTGTAGGGCCATTAATACCTTACATGAAAACTGAGACGTGCAGGGGCGGCAAAATTCGTTGCCCTTGCATGGAAAATGCAGGGGCGGCAAAAATCGCCGCCCTTGCATGAAAAGTGCAGGGGCAAAAAAAATCGCTGCCCTTGCATAAAAATGCAGGGGTGGCAAAAATCGCTGCCCTTGCATGAAAAAGCAAAAGAGACCAACTCTGAAAAGAGGAGAAAAAAGGAAAAGGGGAAGGGGAAACTTGGTCTCGACGGGATAGTAACCACTTTTCGATTCGACTAAGATGAAAACCTACTAAAGAAATGTCCTAAAAAAAAATGAACCCAGAGAGACAAGACGAAATGGACAAGTTTCATGGGGGGTTGCTTCCAAAATGAGATAAGCTAGTTTTGGAAAAAATAGCTGGCTCCTATTGGGGAACTTCTGCTCAGTCGAAAAGATTAGTAGAAGTAGAATCCAGTCTCTAAGTGTCTTCATCCAAGCCATTGGGCTATGGAGTCGAGCGAAAATCTAAGAACTGTACATATTTTACAAATGGACTCATCCAAGCTTCAAGGGTTAAAAAGCTTTAGATGTTGCCCATTGTGAGGTAGTGTAAACGGTGTTTCATCTTTATACTCCAGCAGAAAGCTGGCTTCGCCACAGAGCTACCGAATGGTGAACAGACCCCTCCACAGGGAGTCGAATTTGCTGTGCATCCCTTTTGGTTCACGTCACTTGTCCCATAACAAGACTTGATCTCTGACTTGGAATTCACGTGCTTTAGCTTTTTTATCAAAAAGTGCCTTCACCCGATTCTGATGTTCCTTGATCCGATCCACCACCATAACTCGCTATTCGTTCAGCTCAGTCAGGCACATGATCCGCTTGTCAATTGAACTTTCAAAGGTCGAGTCTTCGATTGCTCTGGTTAATCTGAGTGCTGATAGTTCAAGGGTGATGGGGATTTCTGCATTCCATCCATATATGAGTTGGAAAGGTGACATACCTATAGCTCTTTTAGGTGTTATCCTGTCGGCCCACAAAACATCATACAAAGCTTTGTGCCATGCTCTCTGATTGTCATCCACCAACTTTCTGATAATGGTGACCAGGTTCTTGTTACTTGATTTTGCTTGTCCATTTCCTTGAGGGAA
Source organism: Torreya grandis (assembly GCA_037957365.1). Classification (NCBI taxonomy): domain Eukaryota; kingdom Viridiplantae; phylum Streptophyta; class Pinopsida; order Cupressales; family Taxaceae; genus Torreya; species Torreya grandis. The sequence goes on along the minus strand of JARHVA010010703.1, from coordinate 111,223 downwards.
ATAATCTGAAGTGTGAGACAAGGTGATCCCATAATGGAAACAAAATTGAGTGATTTCACGTGACAAAAAGTAGGCTGCATTATCTGTCACCAATTTTAGTGGAAACCCAAACCTGGAGATGATATTTTCTTTGAGGAAGGTGCATATGACTTCAGATGTAGCATGCTTAGTTGGTTTGGCCTCCACCCACTTAGTAAAATAGTCTATCGCGGTGAGGACATAATCATGTCCGGCACTTAAAGATGGGTTAACTGCGCCAATGAAATCAATACCCCACTGCTGAAATGGTTCATCGATCACAACTGGCTTGAGGGGCAAAGCAGGTAGCTTAGGCTTTTCGATGAATTGCTGACACAGCTCACACTTACACACCCATTTGTAAGCATCCTAAAAAAGCGTAGGCCAAAAGTACCTTGCTCGTAGAATCTTGTGTGCCGTCACCGGTGCAGAGAAATGTCCTCCATAGGCCAAATTGTGGAAAGATTCTAAAAGTTTTTCTTGTTGAGCTTTATCAACACAATGAAGAAATGCCCCGTCCAGGTTTCTCTTGTAAAGACCATGGTCCCATAGAACATAACCAACTGCTTTCAATTTAACATTCCGTTTTTCCTTAAAAGAAAGATGAGGAGGGCATTCACCATATGTTAGGAAATAAGCGATGTTAGAAAACCACTCATCAGTAGTGGCGACAAAGAGAACTGTGGGCACGCTTTCGATATCTTGATCTTCATTCTTTAATTCCTCTAAAGTGTTATTGGCGATCAATTGGCAGAGGCCCCGTCCTCATACAAGTTTGGTTGGTTTAATGTCTAGGTCAAACTCCTGAGTTTTGGCAATCCAGTTACCTCTCTTTGTACCGAACTCTTGCTGAGTTAGAATAGATTTTATTGTTGTATCTGGTACGAGGACTTCAGTGTGAGAATTCAGGATATAAAACTTGAAATGCTTGACATCCTTGACCATGGCATATGCGTGTTTTTTCATAAGGGAATATTTCAACTCAAGATTTTTGAGTGGGCAGCTCATGAATGAAATAGGAGATTCTACACTTTCTGAATTGGGTTGAACCAAAATAGCTGATAGTGTATGCTCAGAGGCATAACTATATATTTTGAAACCTTTAGTATAGTCTGGACAGACCAAGACTGGTGCCCCTGCAATTACTTCTTTAATTTCTTTGAACCCTGCTTTACCCTCGACAGTCCACCTAAATGTGGCATTGCTCTTCATCATGTTGACAATGTGACGGGTTTTCTTGATGAATTCTAAAACAAATCTCCTAAGGAAATTGACCTTCCCAAAGAAAGAATGAACTGCGATCTTGCTGGTAGGCAGAGTAAGTTCCTGAATGGATCTAACTCTTTCTGAATCAATTCTGATACCTTCTCGGGACACTATGTGTCTGAGAAGCTTCCCTTTAGTTACTCTGAAAATGGATTTCTTTGGGTTTAATGAGATGCCATTTTGACGGCAGCGCTCTAGTACTCTTTGCAAATGGTGAACATGCTCGAAACGTTGTTTTGAAAATACCGTCAGATCATCTAAGTACACTACAATGAATTTTCCCATTATATCTTTGAAAGTGAGATCCATAGCCCTTTGAAAAGTAGCGCTTGCATTTATCAGACCGAAAGGCATCCTGTGGTAAGTGAAAGTGCCCCAGGGTGTGGTGAATGTTGTCTTATGTTGATCTGCTTTTTCGACCTCCACTTGATTATAACCCAAAAAATTGTCAAGCATCGATAACATTTTAGAACCTGTTACCATCTGTAGGACTTGATCCATAATGGGAAGGGGGTAGTTATCTTTTAAAGACAACTGATTCAAGTTTTTGAAATCTACACAGATTCGAATCTCACCATTTTTCTTTCTGACGGGTACTATGTTAGCAATCCATGTTGAGTGATGGATCGGAAAAATTATCTGAGCATCCAGCATCTTTTGTATCTCGGCTAAAATAGTATCTGATATTTTTGGATTATATTGCCTGGATTTCTATTTATAAGGCACAGAGTTGTCTTTCAGGGGGATGTCATGATGGATGTCATGTGGCCTGAGAGATTTCAGGTCATCATAAGAATAGGCCAACACATCCCTATATTGACAGAGTAAACTAGCAAGCTCAAACCTTTCCTTGGAAGTGCAGCATTTCCCAATGTTTACCATCTTAGGGTCGTGCTTGGTTCCCAAGTTGATTTGATCAAAATCTTGAGAAGAACTTGAATCTGTTCGTTGTTGTTTGACAAACTTGTCATGGTCATCGAACAGCTTCTCTAGGGAAACCAAACCTTTGGGAATTTTATTCTCCTTGAGCTGCAGCAAATCTTCGCCTGTATGGGTCTGGGTTTCGGGGGTTAGTCCATACTCCCGGGGTTTACTGCCTTCGAAACACAATTGTTTGAAAGTGTCCTTTTACTCCAAGAAGGTGATGATTTGATCATCATCGTTAAATACTTGCCAGTGGTCAACATTGTCTGTTACACTTGGGCAGAAAACCAACTCAATAGTATACTTATCTCCCTTGAAATCAGGATGGGGAATTAGGAGAGTTGTAGAGACAGCCAATGCATCTGCTCGATCATTGAATTCCCTTGGAATGGCAGAGATATTGAAGGCATCAAAATCTTCAATCTGATCCCATACCTGATTGTGATAATGGCGTAACCTCTCATTTTTGGTCTGATAGAGGTTCCTTATCTGACAAACTATCAACTCAGCATCTCCTTTAGCATGGAGTTTCCTTACGCCCTTTTTTTTGGCAGCCTGTAGTCCAAGCAAAAGGGATTCGTACTCAGCTGTGTTATTAGTATTTTTTGAATTGCAACTTGTAGGCAAAAGGGATAACCTCTCCCTGAGGGGATATCAACACAACTCTGGCTCCTGATCCAGTAGAAGAGCAACTGCCATCAAACTCCAAGGTCCATAGCTCATCAGGTATGGTTTTTTCTCTAAAAACTTTCCCATTTTGGGGAAAGGGTTGATTTGTGTGTTCATTTCACTTAGGCATTCCACCTCTAGTGCCAGGTGAAATTGGACCTAAATCATCATCCGTAGGAGTTTCATCTAGCGCGCCGTGGATCTCGTCAGTGGATAAAAAATAAGTACCCATACCTGATGACTCAAATAAAATTTGAGCTTCAGGTGCTGCGAAATGGGTAACTACGTACCTGGCTTCTTTTTCAGGAAGCAACTTCTTCATGACACCATGAACTGGAATCCTTGCCTCTGATAGGTCCATGCTTAACTCACCTCCAACATCCTTACAGAAATTCCACCCAAGCAGGATGCCATAAGATGCTGGGACATTGGCCACTAGAACCGTCATTTTAATCTGTTTCTCTGAAAAAGCCACAAAAGCGTATTGGGCATCTTTTATTTGGCCAAGGAGGGGAACCTGCTTATTTTCCATGGAAAAATACCTCCCAAAAGTTTTGGTCAAGGTCAGGCCGAGGGAATCTACCACTTTTACAGGCATGACATTATCTGACGCTCCAGAATCTATAATACAATTACTCAGTTTGAAACCATTTATAAGCAGGGAAACATAGAAAGGTTCTATTTTCCCATGAGCAATAGGAGGAGTCACAACCAGATTATGTTGGGTTGGTTTGTCTTTTGGGAGATCAGGAACAACTTTCAAAGAATCTTGTCCTACAGGGACAGCTTTATTTTTAACATACTCTGCTAACCTATCAAACTGCTCTGGGTTAGCTCTTAAATACTCAACTTCTATCATCTGAATCTTAGTCTTCTTAGCATGATCAATAATATCAAATGATTGAAAAGTGGTTGCAATAGAAGAAGAAGAAGTCCCCTCATCAGAGGTTTTGACAGGTACTTCACCGGCCTGAGTAGTAAGAGAGGGGGATATTGAGTGACTGGAAGTAGTTACTCTTTTATGAGTTACCTGATCTTTTGATTGCAGAGCTAATGGAGTCTCGCATTGGGCAATAGACACTGCTGGACGGGACTCGTCATCAGCTTTCCCTTTGTCAGCGCGTGAAGCTGATTGATTTTGAGATCTGGTAAAGACAGCATAAGTTCCCTCTGAATCTTCCCCTTTTCCTCTGGCTTCATCTTGATAATCCAAGAAATTGATACTAGAGTCACCAGCTAATTCCTCATCCTGTTCATCAAAGAGGTTAGCACTTTCTGATTGATCTAGCTGCGACTAAAAGGAGTGGTTGTGCTAAGCTTCTAGGTATCCAGCTGCTGAATTTGTAGGTGCTGCTTCAATGGCTAACCTTCCTGAAGGGGGAGGTAGGCGGTTTGATTGTCCTTGGGTTTGGGCAATATTACTTTGATATGGTTGATTCTGAAATGTCCTCCTGGGTGCATCTCGATAGGTAGGGGCAGACGGGCCTTGAGCAATTTGTCTTTTTAAATCAATCAGTTCATTTTTTAATTTTTGCACCATAGGATCAATAGTGCCTGTGGAAGAGCTTTCAACCGGTGAGGGGTATTTGTTTTTACCAGAATCTTTCCTGATTTTGCCTGCCAGGATAAGATCATCTTCAATCTCAGTGGCCAATTCTTGAGCCAAGGCCAGGTCCATAGGGCCAGCTCGTCTCAACAAAAAACTTACTTTGGGGAGCTGTGAGTTGATAAAAAAGCATTTGAGATTCTCCGGCGTGGGTTGAGCCACAGTAGGAATTTGATTTTTTAATTTGTTGAACTTAGCTATGAAATCCCTCATGGGTTCTTGGGATTCTTTTTTCATCTATGTTAGCTGAGCTAACAAAGCATGTGCATCTTCAGCGGGTTTAAACCTAGCTTCGAATTTGGACTTGAGCGTATCCCAGCTTGTTACTGACCCAACCTGTAAGTGATAGAACCAATCCGCAGCAGCACCTTGCAAAGTCTCCACAAAAAGTCTCACCGCCACATCTTCAAATTTAACACCAATTATGCCACATGCTATGGAGAATGTGGCAATATGCTCATTAGGATGAACCTTTCCATCACCAGAAAACTTAGGAAAATTTTTCCTAGAACTACGAGGTAATTCATGCAGAGGTGGGGTTAAATTAAGAGGACCAAAAGAATTACCCCACGGGCCTTGAGCCATTATGATAAGGAGATGAAAAGGTGGGATAACAAACCTTGGTGGAGTGTTTATAGGTAGGCGGCGATTGACAGCGGGAAAAGGAGTTCTACCTTGTGTTGGTGACCTGACAAGGCTAGAAGGAACACTCCTAGACTGTCGAAGAGAAGTTAAAGGGGGAAACAGATCAAAATTACTCTGTTGCGCCAACTCAAACACCAGGTCAACAACACCCTTAGATCTCTGACCTCTGGTGTAATGTGGGGTTGCCAGATTTTTAAAACAAAATTAAGACTGAAACCACTTCAAGTTGAAGCTTGAGGCCCCAATATGCGTGTTCTTCCCGGTAGCTCTGGTTAATCTGACTAGATAATATAATAGAGATAGCTGGTAAGGCTATAATAATAATGGGTAACACATGAAATGGAGTCGCCAGATTACGTAATGGGTAAGGGTAAGGACTGCTTCAACCTAAAACTTGAGGTTTCAGACTGCACACTCATTCCCCAGTGGAGTCAACAAAAAACTGTTGGGTGAATATTTTGTCATCAACTAGCTGATGGCAAAATGGGGATATCAGCCACAGCATAAGGGAGATTTACACCACGAAGAGGGTGGCTTTACCAGATCTAGACGAGGTAAATCTCTCCTCTCATCAAGGGGACGTTGCCTATCAATATTTACGTGTTATAAGCATATATATAATTAAGCAGAAAATAACACATGGGGGGGTGGAACAGCATCCACTTCTCTTTTTTCAGAAGTGATGAATAAAGAACAAAAGAGGAAAAATCCCTGGTCTAAAGCTTAACAACACTCCTCTTCTTTCAGGAATGGTATCAAACAAGAGCAAGAGATTACCTGAAGTAACCAAGGCACAAGAACGCTCACACAAGCTCAAAGTCTCCCATAGCTTCTCCACAGATCTGGAACAAGTACAACCTTAAAGTAAAGTGAAGCACAAAGTCTTCACCTGAAACTACAAAAGATAAATGAATCTGAAAGATGAAAGCAGCACAAAGTCTATCTCCTACCCTCTAGAAGCGCCCTTAGATAATATCAACACATTCACTTTGCTTATTAAATCAGATAAATAAAAGGTTATCAGGATAGAGTACATAAGAAACTATTTCCTAGATGACACAGATAACTTCAACACAAAGTCTGAAATCACTTGCTTCTCATTCATTTGACAAAATATGATTTACAAATCTGAGCACAAAGTCTCAAAAGTTGCTTCAATTTCAGCAGAGTGTTTGCTCTCAATTTTTCCAAGATCCTTTACAAATGAGGTCTCCACTATATATATAAGGAGAAAATCCTCAAAAATAGAAAATAATAAAATACAAAATATCTTGGTCAAAGCTGACTCATCTTTGACTTTCTAGATATTTTCCAAAAATATAATATTCATAATTACATATTACAAAATTGGTATGCATTCTGCACAAAACAGAAATGCATAAGGATAGAAGAAGAGAGAAAGAGAGAGAGGGAGAGGATCAATTTTTGCTACCAGACTTCTTCAAATGAGCATCGTACATGGTGATTGATGCCTGAATTCCTACGCTCTCCAGTGCAACTGCATTTTTGGAGACGACCCTTGATCTGATTAGTACGTCTTTCAATGCTATGATGGCTTTAGAGTGGCCAGTTAACCTGGATTTTAAATTCTCCAAAGTTAACTGAGCATCCAGAATGCTGTCTACTGAAGTCATTGAGAAAGATGCTCCTTTGAAATCCTTTTGGATCATCCCTTCGAAAATCTGAATCATTTCATCTGCTAAAAGGAACTGATGATCCTTAGACGTCAAGTCGCAGGGCAGCTCTTCTAATTTGTTTAACAAGTTCAGGTCACTTTTATCACTAGCTTCTTTAAAAGCTTTGAGATCATCAATTAGATCTTTGAGTACCTGGATCCTGAAGATCATCGCCTCCTTGATCTCAACATATGAATCTTTGTTGGGGATGACACCGATAGATATCAGGGTACTCTTTTTTAGATTTTCCATTTCCTTCCATCTATCGAGATCTTTCTCCAAGCCATCAATCTCCTGAGAGGTAAGAGAGACAAAACTGTCTACCTGAGCTTTCAACCTCTTCATTTTCCCTATTCTTTTTGCAACCTTAAATAGCAGAGAGATTCCTTGGTTGTGCATTCTGTCAATATATTCCTCCATTACTTTTCCCTTCAAATAAGTCTTTTTAGCTTTTTGAATGGCTGAATCATCCACAAAAAAGGCCTCTGGAGTCGCTGCTTCAAGTGGGATGGTGAATCTTCTGATTACTGCCGTTAACTGCTCAGCCTTGGCTTTATAAAAATCTTTCATCTCTTTTTCCTTGTCAAATTTTTGGACCATAATGTCCATTGCCGACTGAAGATCACTCTTTGCACCTTCGTGTGTAACCTTGCCAAGTTCAACACGAGAAAAGGAATAACTGCTCATTTCAAAACCCTCGAGGGTTGCGTCCTGTGGGGGTTTGGCAATTTCCAGAAATTTTTGCCCCTTTTCCTCGACCAACTTAGAGAGGATTTTTGGCTTCTTGGGAGCTTTTGTTTTGGCCGGCACTATCTTGCCAAAATTGAATTCTTCTGGGGAGATGGCCCTTTTCTTTCTCTTTGGTGTGAAAGCAGACATCCAAGGTGGGAGAGAAGTACCTGTTGTAATAATAGTTGCCTCCACCGGTGTTATGGTAGCGGCTTCCACGCTACTGGTGGTGATAGTAGTCGTAGTTAGAGTGACCGGCAAAACTGTACCAACTACTGATTCTGGATCAGGTGCAGGGCTTGGTGGCAGGTTAAAAGATGGAGATGATAAACTCGAAATGGATACGAAAGAGCGAGGTGAACCTACTGAAGGATCTTATGGATTACCAAAAACAACCTTGGAAGGTGAAGCGGCTCTGAAAGATGGAACACTGATAGGAGAGATAGGAGAAGTGGGCACCATAGGAGATTGAGGAGGAGGAGAGGAGCTCTGGATCGGTTGTGCTTGTCCCGTTGAGGTTGGAGACCCAACACCTGGTCGTTCTAAAGGTTGGTCTACTGCCCCTATTAGTTGAGCTGCCTGTACCCTGGGGCTTTGTTCTTTGGTTTCTTCAGCTGCTGTCTCAGGCTCTTGTGTTGACCTAGGCTTTTTGGATACAAAGATGATCTTAGGCTTGTGAGGTCTAGAAGATGAAGGAACGTCATCTTTGTTTTTGGTTTGTCTTTCTGCCTTTCTCTTCATCTCTACTTGGTATTCAGCCTCTGACCCTGTGATGAACTCTTTTAGGGTGATTCCCTTTGCTGCCAACCAACTATTGGTGTTAGCCAATACTGGTTCGAATCTTTTCCTTAGAGAGGTCAACTCTTTTTGAGACCAGTTAATCGGAGGAAGAGGGGAACCAGCAACCTTCTCTGTCAGATGTCTATTGTTCATGATATTCCCATCGTCAATCAACCCTGAAGGGATCTCAGCAAGCCCGAGGTACTCAATCTGCTCTAGCGTGAGACAGCAATAGTCCATCTTTCTTATCTCTTCAGCCGTCCTCATATCCACCCAGATGTCTTCAATCATGGGCTCGTGTAACTGAGTCTTCCTTCAGATTATCTCTCTGACTCCCCTATAATCAAATTTTTCCCATCTTTTGAATGGTTTGATGGTAACCATCTGCATCTCTATTTCCATAACCTTGGCTTTAGTCGATGTAGCAACTGAAAATCTGCCAATCTAGATAGAAAACTTGAAACCAAGTCTCTTAAGCTCCATCTATTTTGAGTGCACGACGGCCAATTGTCGGCAAAGCTCCATTAGGACCAACCTGTCTGAAGGGAATCTAGGGAGCATATAAGGGTATCCTTGGTAGAAACCCACCTGAAGATAAGAAAATGTAGAGAACTAGAGGAACATGCAGCCAAAACTGTTCACTACTGTCCAGGCCTCGTCTGATATTCTCTTCTACTCCAGTTGAGGATCGAAGAGACATAGAAATATGGCAAAGAATGCATCATTCACTTGCCTGAAATGACATGTCGACCCCTGAAGTGTCAGCTATGGATAGTATGAATAGACCGGGGTGGTCTTCCTATCCCCCTCTGTTGTTAGACCTGGGAAAGATTGCATGGCAGCAGCTATGTAGACCAGGTATGAGGTCATGTAGAATTTGAAAGAAGTTTGTACCCTAATCAGTTGCTCATGAATAGCGTTGCTGATTTGTTCCCCCCAAAAGATGGCTTGTTTGCCTTGCAGGATGATCTTAATGAATGGATACATCTATTCATGGAATTGTGAAGAGGACGGGAGGCCCCATACTCTATTGAGGAGGGTGATTAAGTCACCAACTTCTTCAATAAAGTCGCTTCTGGGGAAGTTTTTCGGCCATCTGGATAGATTGGCCCTTGGGGTTTTTAACCATTTATGGTTTATGACCCTCTTTGCCCTCTCGAGGTCTTTGTCATACTCCCTCTACGCATTTTCAAAGTCAATTTGGGTTACTTCAGTGGCTGGCATATATAGAAAAACTTTGTCAATAAATTCGGGGTCCAACCAAATGATCATGCTGCCACTGGCATCTGAGACCGATCTGGTCTCCTTGTCATAAAAGTGCGCGCATTGAAGGATGAACTCTACATGATGGGCTGTTACTGGGAAGGCGGCCACCAGGTGGATGTTGCTCTCAATAATCCTCTTTATCCTAGTGCTGGGATTTGTTGCTTTGGTTCGTTTCAGGAATTCAGCCATATCTACATGGCCAATCTCGGTGTCTCGAATGTCATCGACATTTGAGGTGATTGTTGTGAGTGGAAAGATGCCCTGGTACTTGTATTTCATCATCTTCACCTTTGAATGAGATGCTTCCATCATGGGGGACGATCTTGTTTGGACGGGAGTGGGCGTGTAGGAGCTTGCTGAAGGTGCTGCAGCCATAGTCGAAATGAGAGTGAGAGAGAGGGGGAGAGCAATTTTAAGTGACATAGGTTACTGGAGGTCACTTAAAAAGGCCAAAATGGGCAAAGGGATGAAAAATGAGGAAGAAAAAAAGCCTAAAAAGGACAACCCAGAAAAAATCTGGGAGTTAGTTGAAAAAGGAACGAAAATGCAGGGGCGACAAATATTGCCGCCCTTGCATGAGGAATGCAGGGGCGGCAAAAATCGCCGCCTCTACACAAAAGATAGGAAAGAGGGGGGACGGTGGCAAGGAAATGCCGTCCTTACGAGGCCAATGGGGGAGAGGAAAGAAACAACAAAAAAGAAAAATAAATAAAAAATGACTAAGCTAGGAAGAAGAGGAAACAATAAAAACTAAACTAAAAACAAACCCTACCTGGAAAACGTGCGTGCCACAAAGTCAGATCTGTGAGCTAGTACTTCGAAAGGTCCTTTGGAGCGCTCAAGTGCAAGAGGCAGGAGGAGAGGAGGAGGAAGTGAGAAGAAATGAGGCCCAAATCGAATTATATAGGTTGAAAAACCAACCCTAACAACCCATCGCGCAGGGCCATTAATGCCTTGCACGGAAACTGAGACATGCAGGGGCGGCAAAAATCACCGCCCTTGCATGGAAAATGCAGGGGCAGTGAAAATTGCCACCCTTGCATGGAAAATGCAGGGGCGGCAAAAATCGCCGCCCTTGCATGAAAAGTGCAGGGGCGGCGAAAATTGCCGCCCTTGCATAAAAATGCAGGGGTAGCGAAAATCGCCGCCCTTGCATGAAAAAGCAAAAGAGACCAACTCCGGAAATAGGAGAAAAAAGGAAAAGGGGAAGGGGAAACTTGGTCTCGACAGGATAGTAACCACTTCCCGATCTGACCAAGATGAAAACCTACTAAAGAAATGTCCTAAAAAAAAAAATGAACCCAGAGAGACAAGATGAAACGGACAAGTTTCGTGGGGGGTTGCTTCCAAAATGAGATAAGCTAGTTTTGGAAACAACAATACCTTTAAGAACATTATCCAAAATCTCATTGATAAGGGGTAAATTACGTTGGATAATCCCAATGCACCCTTGAACCAATCACTTGATATCTTCAGACAATAATTTCCTAGCCACGCTTCTTCCACCAACAACAAAAATAAATCAAAATCCTCTCATGCTCATGAGACCCATACTATCAATATGGTTCTTGGTGTACTTAATACTAAGAATACCATCGACCAAATCACCTCTCCCCCTACTTCACTTATTGAGGTAGTGGAGTCACCAATCTCTCCTTTGATATACACATTAGAGGGGGAAACCATTCCCACTTTATCATTTTTCTTAATCATACAACAATCCACTCTTCCTTTAGCAAGCACTCCTAAGGAAGAAACCACTTTGCCTATACCTCCCACTAAAGAGTTACCTTCCCCTCAAAACTTGGGCCTATCCTTTGTATCTACTAACAAGGGATTTAGACCAATCTACAAACCTTTCTCTAGACTAGTTAAAAACTTATAATTCATATCTGATCCTAACCTGGATCAAGCCACCTTTTGGCAATAGCTTGGTCTCCTGTATAAAACCAAATAGGAGCCTTCTTTATCAGAAAAACCTACCATTTCTACTATCAAATCCACTATCACCATAACCTAACCTTTTGACACCTCAACACATCAAACAATAATGGTAACATTGGAATCAAACTCACCCAAAGTCATTAAATCACCTTATACCATTCTAATCAAACCCACTAAGAACCTTAGCATATTTCTTACTCATAACATTGCTCACTCATTGGTAAAGTTAGATTTGAGCCCATTAAACCTATCAAACAAACCCCAAGCTAAGCTAACAAAGAAGGTAAAACTATCTACAAGCCCAAAAACCAATACTTTGTCTCCCCTCTCCACTTTTCCCTCTATTTTGGGGCCTCCTCCCTCTACCTTAATTGGGAAACCAACCATCCCAATAAAAATCTAGCCACCACTTTTGGTTACACCATCACTCCTACTTTCATCCACACCTATTTTCACTAAGCCACCCATAAAAATACCTCCTATCTCTTGATCTTCTATAAACAATCCTCTTACCTCTCAAACATCTACCCAAAAACCTTAAAAACCTCAAGCTATCAACCCCTCTACTAAAACTAAAGCTAGTCACCAAGAATGCTCATTTACCTAACACCTCTACCACTAAACCCACTCCTAAAAGGGTTTCCACCTTGACTACCAAACCTAATACCTCCACCTCTTTATCACCATTACTTGAATCTTATTCAGCCATCCTACAGAGGCTATTACAAGCATCTTGGTTAACCTTGACACCTATCAGACCATTTGACCCACACTATCCTAAACCATCTTGGTACAATGATAAATTAGTAATACCATAAGACACCTAGGCATGACATGGAGAACTATAAGGTTCTCTAAATGTTATCCCATCAATTATATCACAAGGATGACTTATTATCTAATGAGCCTCTTATGAGCTTGACACTGATCCAAGAACTAACAACCATCAACCAACACTTACCTACTTTTGCACTCTCACCTCAGAGTGAAGAGGAACTGAAGCAATCATCTAACCTGACTCCTCCCCCAATCTATACCATCTATGTGGTCACATAATCACAATCCTAACCAAAGGATAAGGGAAAATTGAAAGTGTTTATTCCATGGATATATCCCTCTTCCACCACCAAACCACCTAGCCAACATCAATCACCTTCAACCAAACTAAAGGTGTCTATCTTAGGTCCCTCCCAATCCAACCCATATGAATCAATCCAATGGGTAGTTCTAAAATAGATTCATAAAACACTAATAAATATGAGTTTGTATGAATGAATCAATACCTCACCCATCATCGCCAAGCAATGATAGAGGCTTTATAATCTATAGAGGTTAAACCTAAAGACCCATAACCTCTAGTAGCCTTTATCAAAGCTCTTCACATTTCTAAGTTTTTTACCTTTAAGGATTCAAAAATACCTTCCATCCATCTAGATGACCCAAATCCTCCCCTCTTCATTACCACTTACATCAACCAAACCACATCAAGAGGGTTATGATTGATGGGGAAGATGGTATCAACATTATCTCCTCCCATGCATATAACCAACTCAAATTACCTAAGAAAATTATGTCAGAAACCTTAGTGGTATTTCAATCATTCAATGATACCATGGTCATGACTCTAGTAATTATTGTCCTTCACCTTCACCTATGACCCTGCATGATTTTTGAGCTCTTATATGTAGTAGAAAGAAAGTTTTAGTACAACATTCTGCTAGGATGCCCTTATATTCAATCTATGGGTTGTGTGTCATCTATCTTACATTGATGCATCAAATTTGAGCATGAAGGTCGAGTTGTTACCATACAAGATGACCTAAGCCCTTTCACATCATGAAACATGATGTACCAACCCAATAACATTCTCCTTCCTCCATCCAACAAGCCTTCATTGATAAAATATGAAGCTCTATCTTATTTTACCACCAAAGCCTCCATCAGTTCATATGTTCCTTCTACCCAAATCCCCATAATAGACCCTTTAAAATCTACCTTCTAGCATATTTTGTTGGGAGAGTATCACCTTTTGATATTAGACACTTTTCTTACTCCTCAAGAGTATGGGAATCTTAACCAATAACTTGGCTATGACCCCAATATTAGAACTGTTATTCCTTTTGGGCCCTCAACTCATCAAATTAATTTCATCTATGAGGGACTTTATAAACACCTTGACACTTCTTCCACCTCTTTTCAACTCAACCATTCACTTCCAACTTCTCTTATCTAGATAAAATAGACTTTACCCAAACATACCCTTATATGTGTGCTTGGAATCAATTTGGTCTAGGTTGATACAAACACAAACACATGATTTGATTCCAATCAAATCCCAAAAACCTCATGAAAAGCATGTCCCTAGTTTCATGCCACCTAACTAACAAACCAACCCACCTCCCATTACCATAATTGACAAAGAAATCCCATCCTCACCATCCACTCCACCATAAATAGTTAAGGATTTTAACATCATCCCCCTAACTTCTTTTCATCAACATGATCAGCCTTGGACCCCTAATTTATCAAAAGGATGGGGTGATCATAACCATTCTTCTGACCCACCTTGAGAAGATAAGAAATGACTCTCCTACCATTAATACCATTTAGTATCAGGATGATGATTCTATTCTCACTCATATTGGTGTAGAAGATTCCTATATCCACAAATCTCTTCCTCTTAAGACTTTAACCATGTTAAAAAAATCCACCATGGATATCAACTTAGACACTCTTGATAACCTATGAATTATCAAAATTGGCTAATCACTAAATTCTAAGGAGCTTCAAGACTTCCCCTCCTTCCTATAAGATCAAAGCATGGAATTTTCTTGGTCTTATAGTGACATGCCTAGAATCAACCCCTCCATCACTACCCAAAACATAGTCACCAACCATGATACCAAGCCTATTAGACAAAAAAATTATTGAATGCACCCTTGCATAGCCCTTCTCATCAAATAATAGCTTCAATGTCTCCTATCCATAAATTTCATTCAACCTATTGACTATCCCCAATGGGTCTCGAATATTGTACCTATCACCAAAGCCATAGGGGAACTTCACATTTATGTGGACTTTCATGACCTCAACCTTGCTTGCCCAAAGGATGAATTTCCTCTACCAATCATTAACCAACTAGTTGACCTTATAGCTAGCCATAAGATGTTATCTCTTATGGATATATTCTTAGGTTACAATCAGATCCTAATTGCTCTTAAAGATCAACACAAAATTACCTTCATCATACCATAGGGGACTTTCTACTATAGGGTCATGCCTTTTGGACTTAAAAATGTTGGTGCAACCTACCAACACACTATGACCTACATATTCCATGACCTTATTTATAAAATTACCAAAGAGTATGTTGATGGCCTTCAAGGAAAATCCAAATGTTGTAAAGACCATTTGGTCATTCTTAAGATTATCTTTGAGCAACTCATCCATTACCTTGTCTTCTTTATCCCCAAGAAGTGTATTTTTGTGGTCTTATTAGGAAATATCCTTGGCTTGATCATTTCCCTTTGGGGAATCAAATTCAATTTGACCAAAATCAAAGTGACTTTTTCCATGCCTCCTCTTACCCACCTAAATCAACTCTATATCTTGCAAGAGAAGCTCTAATCAATTTGTCACTTTATCTCCCAGTTCTTAAACCAGTGATAACCCTTCCACCACCTCCTAAAAATGGATGTATCTTTTTAGTAGAACAATAACTATCAAAGGCCTTTGATTCACTTAAATAATACCTTTTGTCTCTTCTTATTCTCATTCCTCCCAAGGAAGATCAACCTTTTTACCTTTATATCTCTGCCATCGACCACTCCTAAGGGGCAATGCTTGCTCATCGAGATAAACAACATCAAGAAAAAGTAGTCTACTGCATTATATACACACTTGTGAAGTACAAGACTTAGTATACCCATACTAAGAAACTTTACCTAGCCTTGGTATTTTTGGCCACCAAGTTTTATCATTACCTTCTCAACCACAAAACCTATATGATAACCAATACTGACCCACTCAATTATATGCACTCCAAGCCATACCAAGACCAATGTATGGCCAAGTGGCTCATGATTTTAACTAAGTTTTACCTTGAGTTTCTTTAGTAGAGTTTAATTAATAGGCAAGTAATTTCTAACCAATTGGCTGAATCACCCTTATTAGATAATCAATCTTCTCTTCTTGAGTTTTCAAATGAGTCCATCGTGACCCTCTCTCAAGTAGACTTTACCTATTAAGTGACCATGTTATTTGATGGATCAAAATGTCAACATGGTGGGGGAGCTAGCATCATCCTTATCCCCCTTCATAGTGAACTTCTTCATTTATCCTTTAAGCTAGATTTTAAATATACCAACAACATGGTTGAGTACAAAACTCTAGTGATAGTTCTCCAAACTATGTTAGCCTTAGGATTCAAAATGATCAACATTTTTGGTGACTCTCAACTTATGTTTGATAAAATAAATGGATCTTACTATTTAAATAATGATGTTTTACATTAGTATAAATAATTAGCTGACATACTACTAATATCATTTAAACACTAACATATCTGAACCACTCTGTGATCTACAAACAAGTTTTTTGGCATGATGTCTTCTTTTACTTCTCAAATCATCTCTACCCTCTAAATTTAAGTTATCTATCATTATCTAATAACTTACCCAACCTTCTTATGTCAAATAAGACTCTCCCACCATCTTTAATGTGGAGGAGACCCAACCTAACCTTTGGTATTAGTATATATTTGACTATCTCAACCTTGCCATCATTCCTTCCAGCCTTTCTATAAATGCTTGATGAGTGTGTATCTAGAGTAACTCACATTATACCATATTGGGGGGAATCATTTATAAACATGGATTTGATGTTTTCCTCTTTCATTGTCTATGTAGTCATGAAGCCTCTCATGATATCAAAAAAACACATGATGGGATCTATGGGGGACACTTTAATGGCATAACCATTGCTAAATGCATCCTTCACCTTGGCTATTACTTCCCTACCCTTAACCAAGACTACTATGATTATGTGAAAAAGTGTTTTAAATGTCAATAGAATAATAATTTATAGCATGCACCCATCCATAGTCTTTTCATATCCATAGATGTATGGCCCTTCTCATAATGGGGTTTGGACCTCATTGGTGAAATTAACCCCCATTCTTCACAATGACACCATTCTATCATCATTGTGACTAAATATTTTACTAAATGCGTAGATCATATTCCTCTTATCTCAACCAAAGATAAAAATGTTATCGACTTTATCAATTATCACATCATCTATCATTTCATTGTTCCTCACAAAATTATCACTGACAATGGCAAATCTTTCAAAAACAAATAAATCTAAAGTCTTTATGATGCATTCAATATCAAGTTAATTTTCTCATTTCCCTATCTTCATCAATCAAATGGATAGGTGGAATTCTCTAACAAAAATATTAATAAACCTCTAACTAAAATGGTTAATACTTCTGGTCAATATTGGCATTTACACATTCCCTTTGCTTTATGAGCATACTGTACTAGTATTAAAACCCCTACAAGTTCTACCCCTTCCTCTCTAGTTTTGGGAGTAGAGGATATCTTGCCCCTCAAATTCCAAATCCCCTCTGTTCACATATCCTTACAAGACCTCATTTCTAAAAGTGATTATCATCAAGAACATTTAGCCTAGTTTGAGCTACTTGATGAACGTCATTTAGTAGCACTCACTCATCTTCATGTCTTTCAAGAGTGGGTCAAACATGATTATAAAAAATACCTTAAATTACAAGAATTTAACATTAGAGACCTCATCCTTAAGGAAAATCAGCATGTCACCAATATGGATAAAAGCAAGTGGGGCAAGTTTTCTTTCAATTGGCTCAAACCTTATATCATAATGCACAAATATGGATTAGGAGCTTACGGGTTATCCTCTCTTGAAGGCAACCTAGAACTTGAGCCCCTCAATGCTTTGCATCGACATCCTTTCTTTTTTTAAAATGGGATCAAACTCCCCTTTCATCCAACTTAAGATCATCCCTTATTGTTTAAATTGCATTCATCTCTTTATTTTAGGAAAAACTAATTAAAACTAAATCATGTCATTATCCATCACAATAATAGCCTAATATTAAACAATGGGTACCATGGCTCTACCCATGGCATGATTCTCATGGTACTTTTCACCCTTTTCCTAAGACATATTTTCATGGTCATTGTCACCTAAACCTCTTTCACACATATTCAATATTCTTGTGATTTTATGTTTTCTTTCATAAAAAGAGAACCTTTAAGCCTATATAATTAGGTCTATGTCAAGAAAAATCATTAAAAAAATAATCATGGGTTATACCTAGCATCTACAAATTGTTCCCTTGAAGGATAGCTACCAAAAACATATCAAAATTGCTCAATATCAAGTAGACTGCTCTCATGAAGGATAGCTATCAAAATCCTTACACAAAACACACAAAAAATAGACCACTCCCTTGAAGGATGGATGAGTAAAGAATTTATAAAAGCATGGTGATTTCTTGGAAGCTTCTTACATCAATTAGGTTATCCCAAGTCTCCTAAGCAATAATAAAATAGCAAAGGACCTATTATCAAAATCAAATAAAAGTAAAATAATTTGGAAGCCACAATTATCTTTCATAAGTAAACTTCCCGCATCAATCAGTCTATACCTTATATGACATGGACTTGTTTATACTGGCTCTTTGGTGACCTATAGAAGAGGCAAGCTAGTCTTTCAAGAAGGTTCAATTTTCATCTCTCTCCCCTTTATACACTATAATCAAAGTATTTTTGAGTTCACTTAACATAATGTGATCAAGACACCTTTTTAACCAACTAATGAATGTTAATGTAAAGAATTAAAAGGGATTATGTTCCTTAAGCCAATCCAACTTTAGTTTATTTTAGTCTTTGCCAAATAATAAGCATCATGCCTCTTTATTATTCTCTCATACTAGTTGATATATTCACTTAGATGTTTGTCCCTTGATTATCTTCTCTTTCTCACATCTAGTTTTGTTATTTAACTTACTTTATGTGTTTCACTTTAATTTAAACAAAATGACCATAGTCATAACCACATCACATAATATCATCATCAAAATAAATAACAATATCATCATATCAACATCATAATTTAAATCATCCATGATCATAATTGCAATAAACCATTTTCCCCACATGTCTAAATCTAAATGAGGAATCATATACTCATTAAATTTCATCATCAAAATCCATAACAATATCTTCATGTCAACATCATAGCAAAAATCATCCATGAACAACGAGCATCAAGAATCATAATCATAAATGTCATAAACATGATCACAATCATAAACAACATCACATTATCATCATAATCACATCATAACAACAATCCATATCAAACATCATCATAAACATGAATAAAGAAACATATCACCACATGCCTAGATAGGTGAGTCCATATCCACATCATCGTGAGCATAATCATAATAAAAAATAATCAACATGAACATCATAAACATGAACTAAAATCCATATGCAAAGATCATATCTATAAATCATGAATCTATAATCACAAAATCATCATCATGTATACAAAAAATATACATTTCTCTCTTAAAATATACATCTCGCTACATCAGCTCATAGGTTAATATCAAAAATCATATAACACATAAAAATATAAATGTCTTATCACAAATCTAATAGCATAGGGCACCAATACCTCTTGGAGCCTATCCTCTTGTACCTACCTTTCCACTCATAGATGTGGCCCACTAAATTAGTGTCACTATGCTAACACCACTTGTAATCATATCCCTCTACTCACCCCATTAAGACTCATCTAGTAGATGCCTAAAGACTAAGGCCTCATATTATCACATCTCCTCCATATTCACTACATATCTCTATATAGAGATAGTATGTACTAGACCTATAGTTGTTGGTACTCCACCTCTTACCTACCAGAGAGAATCTCTCTCCAACATCACTATGGCTAGCTGAGACCTAGCTTGATCCCTCTCCCTTATAATAGTGATGGATTGACCTTGGACTACTTTTAATGATGTCTATGCCACTACCAAGGATGCTTGTGTCATGTCTAAAGCCACTCATGCCTAGTCCCTCTTATCCATTACTACTTATATATCTAGGCCACCAACACCTTACACTTGAGCCTACTTACCACCTCTACTAATTGGGTCAACACTCATAACCAACTGACCATCATCATCACCCCTAAAATCTATCATAGCATAGAGTGTTTGGTACCATACAAGATACCCATTTATGAAACCTACATCTTCTATCTCTATCCTCATTGGTATCTTTTTGTGATCCATGAATATCTAAACTGGCTATGGAGTGGGTAGTGGAAACTTTGTATCCTCCCTCTTATACCTCAGAAATACCCTAGGTATATCCTACATGAGGGAAAACTACCTCTATACCTTATTAAATGGTAGTATCTATATCTCACCCTCTCATCTACCATATGTCCATTAATATATTTATAGGGATAGAGTATGTCTCTTGTAATTAGCCCATCCTAGAAACCTAACATATGGTCTCCAAATCACATCTCTAACAACCAAGGCATCTAGTAAGCCTCTAAACTAGTTTATGTCATGTATCCCTCCTCCTAGTTTGGAGAGGCCATAATCATCTCTCCACCTCATGAATCTTACTTTGAACACCATCTATGCATAGCACTCCCATAGAAGCCCCATATGTCTTACTACCCAGATGTGCTCATATACCCAGCAATGTAGGATGAATTCAATATTGATCCCATATCTCTTATGGGCACAAAATCCCCATTGCTCTCAATAAATCTAAATTAATAGCATAGGTGCCCACATGAACACTATGTAACCCAAAAACATCTCCACTAGCACCCCTTATAATAAATAAGGAAACCTCCTGCTACTAGAATAAGGTAACATGTAGCACATCATCACTATCATCATGGTGAAAAGCCTCCTCACATCCTTATCCCTTTGATAGATTGGTTTGTAATGGAAACCTCCAAATTGCCACCTCACAAAATCCATGTCATTTCCATATAAGAGCTTCATCAAATCACCCCACTCATCCCTCTCAATATGGTAGATCATCACCCCCCATATGGGTAACTGTATGATCTTATGGATGTCCTCAAGCAAGATGATCATCTCACCTATAAGTAGCAAGAAGGTAATAGAGATAGGATCCCATCTCTCAATGAGTGCCACTAACATTATTGCATCCCATAGTACATGTTGGTAATGCATCATACTATTGAGGCCAACATCTTCCATGTGTACCCAATCATCAGTAGTCATACCTTGATGAATCTCATTAAAAATATGGGGCACTATGTCCCTCATCTAAATCCTCTCCCATGCCTACAAGGTTTGATAGAAAATAAACTTAGTTATCTATACTATTTTTGCCTATGAACTCAACCTCTTACACTTACCTCTTATGCTAATCTCTTTAACTCATAACATTTACCTACCATTACCTATACCTATGACTCATCTACATCACTACCCTTAGCCTATCTGATCTAAATAATCTACCTTTAACTATTACCTATCAACCTTCAATTATTACCTCAATATTTAAACCATTGACCTTATTTATTCATAACCCTCACCCCTTGAGCTTTTACCACTAACTTTTATACTAACCCTTAGCCATTACCTATCAATCATTCACTATTTACTATTCACAAAAGCCTTTACCTCTAGACATTTTACCATTAACCTTAGAACTGCATACACAAACTTTTTAAACATTTTTAGCCTCTATCAATTATTGATGGTTAAGGTGACTACTAATGGTTGGGAGACCAACCATTGATGGTCCCCACATAATGACTATCAATGGTCACTTATCAACCACCGACGGTCGGTAGTGACCAGAGATGATCGACAATGACAATTGATAGTCACTATAAAGTGATTATCAGTGATCAAACTAAACCTTCCACACCCAAAACACCTAAAAATTTCTACTAAAACACCCTCCAACCCACCCTACCCTATCCTACCCTTGCCACTCCAAATCCAAACTCCCATTTCAAGTTTAAATTCAAACAAATCTATCAAAACCTAAACCTAGGTAAAACCATACCTAACCCACCCTCAACTAATCACAATGAGCAAATTCAAATCAATACATTTGCAAAATTAACACTACACTATCAATTGAACAACAATGCCTACCTTGTTCCTTAACCATCATCAAAGAGGAACTTTAGGGATTATTCTCTCCCATATCCATGTTACATCCTCATTAATAAAAATCTTAGTCAACTCAATCCACCTCACCTAATCAATCACTCTCACCATAAGGTAATCATTTTCTCCTATAAAAGACCAAAGATCTCATCATCAAAAGTCAAAATTCATAATGAAATAAAAGGACCCATAATGAAAATTTTCTCTTTACCCCTTTAGGGATGACATGTTATTGACGATTAGGGTAACCATAAATGGTTGACCCTATAGGTCAAACTTGATCATTGATGGTAAAATTTTTTAGGTATTTTCTCCTCTACAACTTTATCAACCATATATTCATCTAACACACCATACCAAATACCCACCATAGGAGATTGCCTTCTCTAGAAAACATAACTCCACCATGTCAACCTCACCAGTTGTCATTTTTGACCAAGATTTTGCATGTTTTACAATGACCTTGCCTTAGTCCTTTTGATCATACCAACTAAATTTCCAAGTTGAACATTTTGAACTTGCACTACCTTGTGCACACTTGACCAACTTGTTTCTTCACAAGAACACTTCCTACCTCAAATACCTATGAAAACATTGACCTTGTTTGGGAGACTTGCATTTACATGTGTATCCTAACCATTACATATGGTTATATAGTCCACTTATCACTTGTCTTTCTAATACTAACCTTATTTTTACCAACCATGATAATCTAATCATTGTGTGATATTAGTTATCATAATTAGTCACACTTTATGTGCATATCCATACTTCAATGTCCAACCTACCACACACTTCATTAACAACTTACCCACTTATCAAACCTACACCTAATTTTATTTCACTGCATCAATTCCTAATTTGAGGGGGAACACCTCCCATGCTTAAGGTAACCAAACCTTTGACCCATAATCCATTTTTGTTTAGCAGCTTGTTAATACAAACTAAATAATAAAAAGGGGGAAATGTAGACATTATAAAACTACACACAATGGTTCTAAATGTTGAAGCACCCCCAAACCACTTCAAGACCCCCTAAGGACCATCCCCCAACCCTTCAATCATAAACCTAAGTCTAGTTAGCTAACTAGATAAATTTGCTCACTAACCCACCTTGACCAAACTTAGCCTTTGACCCTAAACTATTTATGGTCACCTTAACTATCAATGGTTAGGCCTGATCGTTGATGGTTAGGTTTCCATAGCTTGAACACTAAACACCAACTTCATCTATAACTTACTTTCCTATAATTAGCTTGCCAAATCCACTCATGGATCAATGCATATTGAAGCTAAAATTAGATAGAAAGTTAAACCTATTATTAGACCTATAATTAAACCTCCTCCCTCCTCTTATAAATAAAGAGGAATAAGAGTTGAAAAAGGACCAACAACTATCAAGAGCTTCATGTATCAAAATTCTTTTGGCAAGCCTTTCTCCCAACAAACTAGAAAACTAGCAAGTGTGACAAAGATCTGAAGTGCTACCACTCATCATCCAATAACTACTTACCATTTATCTATCAAAATTACTCTAGACCCCATCAACCATTTCATCATCCAACTATCTCAACCATTCTTTAGATTAATGACCAAGCAAGCTAAGTATCTATTTTTAGTAATTAGTTAATTTCTTTTTATTTTGAAACCAACCCAACCCTAACCCACTTTCCATAACCTCATTATGTAACCTCACCAATTAGTCTCTCTTAACTAGACCAAAACCCATAGTAATCATCTATGGTCACCCTAACTATTTATGATCTTCCCTAACCATCGATGGTCATCCTGACTATTGATGGTCACACCCAACCATCGATGGTCATTGTCAGATAAATAAATAGCAAGTTGTTTTAACCCATCAAACCTTAACCAAATCCAAATTTTAGATCTTCTACCTAATCACAAAACCTTTCCCTATTCTTTAGACCATAATTGATTCATTTATCATTAATATCAATCTATTTGTTATTATAATTAGTCAAATTCACCTATTCATTTATCGATAAATTCTTGTATTTCATTTTAGTATCTTTTGTGATATATGAAAGTAATTTATCTTTCATTTTTAAAACTTAATTATTTAAAAGTGTGGATTGACAACCTCCAAGGAAGCTCATGCTTCTTAAATATATATTTATAGGCAATCCACCCTACTCTCTAACTAATCAACCCTTTCTTTGAGTGCTTTCTTATCTACAGGTCATTTTTCCTAGGCCAAAGAGGATTATTTACAACTATTTGGATCAAACATGCACACAACATACCATGTTATAATAATCATACCCTTCTCAATTCTCTTTTCTCTTTCCTCTAAATAACATAATAAAAATTTATTTGAAACATAAGGCCCCCAAGGTTGCTTCCACCAGATTACCAAAGACATTGGCAAGGATTGACTTTCAAGATAAAGTGGGAGATATAATCATTTTGTTGTACATGATTACTAGTAGCCCTGATGCTAAGAGCTTCTAATAATGGATGTACCAATATATTTGGGTCATTCATTAGTATTCCCAATACATCCACTTGGCTTAAATTATTAGTGACTCCCTTCATTATCAATTGATAAAGGTGTAGACAATTGGAAAGCTCTTCATAACCTCCTACCTTATATATATTTTGGCCAAAGGGAGATCTTTCCTAGGCCTCAATATAGTTCTTAGTGAGATAAGTAGAGTATAAAACTACTATCTTGACCTCATATTAAAGGATAATAAATAACATTTTAGGAGATTCAATGATTCATTCATCTATTACATCATTATCATGTTTGATAAGGAACTAGGGAGAATGAGATTCTCACAAGCACCAACTATAGAGATCATAAAATGGGACTCCTACTTCATTTATTTCCCAACCTATTCATATATCAAGGTAAGTAGATAATGTTTTTTCCCTTACACACTACCAAATATGTCAGTGACAAGTGGGCATTGATGGAGTTGGTTAGGAAAGTTGTGGAGATCCACAAAGTCCTTTGCAATAGGCACAAGTCAGGAATTCACTTCCTAATCAGTATTAGTAGATACGCATGCCCTTTTCTCCTTAAAGTGAAGTTTTCTAAGGTATAAATGTGCCAAATGACCCTAATAATTTTGGATTCTATGCCATTCTTTGATGTTTATGTAAATATCACTAGCACACTAAGAGTTTCCTCATACTCCCATGTTCTATATTTTTAAGACTATTGGCAAGACTTAAAGGATGAAGAGAGGGTTAGGATGAAGGACCATTCTAGAATGACCTTACAATAGGTCAAAGATTATGATTTGGCACCAGTCCCAAATGACTTGGTAGATGATGAGTCCTTAGTGGACCCAAATTACTATAAGCATATTATCACTTAACCCCTTCCAACGGTAAGGTGATTAATTCCTAAATCCTTCTCTTTGATTAATAGAATAGTACATGTGATCAAAAAAATAATTACTTGGTTGAGAATTAAAGGGGTTCAAGTAATAAATGATATAATGGGTATCAAAGAGAAATTTTTGAAACTCAAAGAAGAGGTTCCTCCATCAATATAGGGTCCTAGTGGCATAACAGGTGAACAATCAGAAGGGCTAGTGACCCCCCAAAAAAAAAGAAGAAAACTAAGGCCAAGAAGGTGTAGTCAAGAAAAGAGGGGTCAAAGTAGATCAAATGATCAACATCTCATAAAAGGACATAGCTATAACTTCAATCCTTATTTTATTCATAGTCACAAACCCTATTTATATCATTTTACCCTCCACTTATGCATAGTGTTCTTGAAGCTCCAACACCTCCACCTCAGGTCTCCACTCCCCTTGAATCTTAGGTTTCCACTCCACCTTTCATTACCACCACATTAACTACCATAATAAGTCCATTACAACTAGTATAATCAATTCAAGTGGACACTCAAAGCCCCCCATTAGTGGATACTCAAGTTTCCACTCCACTTTCCCTTCCTCTAATTTCACTTCCTCCTTCCATTTCACTCCCATTTTTCATTCCACTCATAATTCCTTTCATTCCATCCCCATTAATTTCCAACATAACTCAATAGTACATAGTCATAGACTCAGTTATCCTAATTTCATTTCTGTTGGCCATCCTAACTCTTGAGATAAATATTGTATCATCTTCATCCCATTTCATCTTCCCTACCCTACCAACCCTAAGTGGACCAACTTATTTGATTTATTCATTTAATGTTTTAGCTTCTACCCTTCCACCAGTTCCTAAATTTAGAGCCCCTATGTCTAGTCCCTTAATAGTTTCAATTCCATCTTCCACACCCCTAATAGGCATAATTGTTCCCATTGTCCCCACCTCATTCACTTACATAATTTCCACAACACCTTCAATGGAGATAGGAAAAACACAAGTTCTTGGTGCAAACATTAATTTGAAACCTATTGATGGAGATAGAATTTCATATGCATCTCTTTAGAAATTAACGGTAACATCCACATAGGACTCCACACTCATCATAGTTCCTACTAGTGTAGTAACATCAGTTGTTAATTCTTAGGTGTTAGTATCTATGTAGCTAGATGTCACCCCTAATTAACTACCACAAACAGTGGGAAAGAAGTGAAAGTAGATGATTTCCCCTAGTACACTATACTTTTGCCTTTCAAATGTGAAGAAGAAGTCCAAGTCTACTCCCCAGACCTTTTCTAAGATTTTATATGATGATAAAGGGGAAAGATATGTTGATATTGTAATCACCCCACTAGACAAACCAAAAGAAGATCTTGTGGTGGGGGACTTTCATATATCCAAGATTCATCTTAGAAAACCAACAAAGGAGGGGCTAAAAATGATGTTAAATCTAGCATCAACTCCCTCTTTGATATAATAGACAATAATAAATCCACTAAAGATGAGTTGAAAAATTAGGTTGATCAACTCACAGCTGTAGTTAACAAATTCATAGAGCCCAATGGATCATCATTACAACCTGAGTTAGCATAGCCAATCAACCAAATTCTAGATCATGAAACAATAGATGTGGTGACTAAAATTTCAAGCATGGTAAGGGCTACCAATTAATGGTCAAAGGAACTCATTTCTAATGGCAATAAGATTATCACTACAATAATGGACCATTATATAGTTTTGAGGGAAAGAACGATTAATTTGAGAGAAGTGGTCAGTAAGTATGAGGGGGAAATACAAAGTTTGAATCTATATTTCCCTAGATTAATAGTTATATACTCTATTGATATTGGCATCTTCCTTGCTAAAGGAATAATAAAAAATGATGTAGAATAGGAGTTAGATAGAGATACACAATTCAAAATTAAGTTGCTAATAGAAGTTGCACACAAAGCCAAGGTTGGCCATGACAAAGCTATAGACATGTTGTATGAAATTGAAGAAACATTGAGTAAACTATCATGCCAACTAGAATATGATGAAGATAACCTCTTCTCAGTGGAATAGGTTTAGATCAAGTTTAAAGAAGTAGTTAAAAAGGAATGTGCAAAAGATACAATCTTCACCCTAAGTTATATCCACTACTACATCAAGTATCAAAATGCATTGGATAAGATAGGTAAAGAGATGAAAGAAATCAAGGCTCTAAAGAGAGAAGTATTTGATACATCATCAAACTATGAAATCACTAACCTTTATTCCTTTAGTGCAAATGAAGATAGAATACAAGATATTTTCAAGGCCTTTGATGCATATGTCTAAAAGCTACAGGATGATAAAGACCAGAAGGTAGAGGAAGTTTTGTAAATTGATTAGTTCTCTCTATTAAAATATTTTCATAAATTGTATTTTCATTATTGTAAAAATATTGTAAATTTATATATTCTAAAAATGCAACTATCTTTTATATAGATCTTTTTTAAAAAGAGATACATGTATTTTACACTTTATATTTTTGACAAGTTGGGAACTATAAAAAGCACAATTAAAATTTACACTTTCTATTTTGACAATTTTATAATTGCTAAAGTGTAAAAGTGCATATTAAAAATTGAAAATTCCATTTTGAAAAAGTGACATGACTTACAAGTTGTAAAAGTCTCAATTTTAATTCTCAAGTTAGTGTTTTGAAAAAAGTGACTTGAGTTACTTCTAAGTTATCTTTTGTTTGAACATTGAGTTCCATTTTGGGCACTACCCATTTACATGAAGAGTAACTTGTAGCTATATGGAGAAGACTCAAGGCATTGCATGAAGATCTTCCAAGCCTATCCATGTCAGTTCTTGTATGCATTTTTTACAAACCATTTTTCAAAGATAAAGGACATCACAAATAGGAGATCACACCTCTTTTGCATGGCGTTCTAATTTTGCATGATTTCTTCTACTAGGCATTGAATTTTTGATAATTGCATCCCATCTATGATATATTTTGTATAAATATGGATAGAATACATATCCCTATCTATATTTTTATTGTTAGTAAAATATTTATGCTTTTTTATGTATTTTCTACAAGTTATAACCTAGAGAATGAAATAAATTGAAGATTTTGCTTTTCTTATCTATGGAATCCTTGTGTATGTAAGTTATTTGCATATTTTTTGGATATTATAGTTCTTATTTTAGTGACAATAAATTCATTTTTGGTATTTTCTACCCTTTTGAATGATTATTTGATAAAATTAAATGAATCTTGTCCCTTCTATGAAAAATACCAAATATTGCCTTAGATTTCCCATTCGCATAAGTCTATGATCAAATAAATTTATATCTATTTTCTATTTTATTGTGTTCATTAAATCAAGTATTAAAATCCACTAAAAAATATTTAGTGCAATCACCATTTTTAGTTTTACAAGTTTTATTCTCAACCTCTTTTCCCTGTCGAACCCTAGTTTAGGAGTAAGAGCACTAAAGGAGCAAAAATTCTAAAAAGTTGATATTTTATCAGTTGTACTAGATTTAGTGAAAAGAAGTCAGCCTCCTATGGAGATTAACCTCAATTCACCAAGGTCCCATGGCTTTGAAGGTTTCTCTATTATATCATTAGTTATTTACACAATGAATTACTACATCAAGGAATAGGTGCAAAACTTGTGTGATAACAAAAGCTAAACAAATAACAATACAAAACAAATGGTTAATTAGAATGTTAGTGAAAACAAGAAAACAAATTTTTCATGCATGTGTAATATAGGTGTTACTCTTGGCAATAGGGTGAACCCTTTGCTAGGTAGCAACGACATCAATACAACAAAATAATAATTGGCATAAAGTTAACCCTAGGCTATAGGGAAATAGTGACACAAACAAGACACAAAATGAAATGGGGGGAAAATAATAAAAGGAATGGGTATTTTAGTTGACTCTAGATGCACTAAGAAAGTGGATGTTGCCTACATAATTCCATAGACATAAGATCTAATGTAAACTTCATGCCAAATGTAGTTCTCCCAAGATATGGGATAGAAGAAAATGGATGATAAGAAAACATGATTAATGTATAGAGGAAGATAAGAATGATCTCACAAAATAGTGAGTGTGTGAGAGAAGATGGGATGATAAAAAGACACAATACTCATAACATGAACTTACAAAATGGTGAGAGCATATAGTTTAAGTCCAATAAGGATGGGGAAACTAAAGGATAAGTGGTTACTCATGTGATAGTTAGGATTCCTTGGATGCTTAAGTAAAAAAAGTGGTCAAAAAAATAAAGGAATGTGTTCCTTAGCTAACTTTAGATACCTCATATATCCAAGTTCTATCTGCATAGTCTACACAAACCTTAAGTTGATGTAGTTCTCCCAAAAATGGGAAGAAAAAGACTACGATGGTCTAGAAATGAAATTTCAATAGATAAAATGGCCCATCCCAAAAAAAATGGTGGCTTTATATTTTTCATAGAAATTCTAAGCCAATTTTCATGATTTTAGGATTTTTAGGATTTTCTAGATCTTTAAGAATGCTTAAGGATTTTGAAACTATTTTAAACATTTTTATAATTTTATAGGCATCTCAACTCAATCAAGAATTATGAAACACTAAATAGTCTAACTCTTAAAATGGTGAGAGAGTGGCTTAGGTTACTTATAAAATGGTAAGATATTTCAAACTTAAATTACTTGAAAAATAGTGAGATCATGGAAAAAAGGGTGACTGAGCTGACCTCAACATAAATCAAGCATTACCTACATAGTCTTGATGGACATCAAGTCACTATAGTTATACCTATCTAAAAAGGTAGTGAAATGCTTCCAATGTTTTGGTGTTTTTGATATCTTAAATCCATCAAGAATTATGAGATACAACAAGGTTTAAACTCTAAAAATGGAGAGTGTGGTAAAGAGTGTGATTGAGCTAACCTCAATGTGAATTGAGAACTCCTTACATATTCCCATTAGGACCTCAATTCACTGTAGTTCCTTCTATTCAAAATGTGTCCAATTAAGTACTAGCAAGTTTAGGTAAAAGGGAAATGGTAAGGCAAATAAATATAGGAATGGCAAGGTGATGCAAAAATGAATGGTAAAGGGTATTACTCATAATTTTCCCATAGATGATAATC
Organism: Torreya grandis; assembly: GCA_037957365.1. Lineage (NCBI taxonomy): Eukaryota > Viridiplantae > Streptophyta > Pinopsida > Cupressales > Taxaceae > Torreya > Torreya grandis. The sequence goes on along the minus strand of JARHVA010010703.1, from coordinate 80,984 downwards.
AAATTCATAGCAAGCTAATTATATGATAAACTTAAATATAAGCATACACTAAATTTATTATGTTGAGATAGTCTAAATATGGAAAGTATAACTATGCTAGATATAAGAATGACAAAGTGAAGTACTTAGCTTGCTCTAATGTTAATGAAATTATAGATTTAGATTAGGTATAAAGTGTAATCAATTAACCCAAGGAAGATGTAAGTCCAAACATTAGTGAGATAAATGAATGAAAAACACATATAACACTATCATTCCAAGCCTAGATACTTGGGGGAGTAAATAACAAATAAATAAAATACAATAATAAGGAAAAAATAAATTCCTTCACCTTCTTTGATAATTCAATTTCCTAGTAAGCCTAAGAGTGGAATGTGCTCAACTTGTGGATAATGAGTCCTTATCAATAGTGTGTTTTCATCATCTCCCTTTGCTCACTTTGGAAATTAAATTTGCATGAGTTTATTATGAAGCTTCATCTCAACAATTTTGCATAGGAATTTTGGCTTAAGAAGCTTGTTGAATAATGGTCATTGCTTTACTATATATAGCATAATTGAAATGATATGGATTGTCTATCTTGAGATCAAAATGAGTGGTCAAAAATTAATTGAAATTTGGAGACCAATTACAATGAATATTACAAATAATATTTGAAAAATGGGAGTAATCAATAGGCATGGCTCAACATTTTTAATATTTATTACATTTATGTTGATATTTTGCATTTTTGACTTTGAGGTTGATGACATCATCATGACATCATGTTTCCTGATATTTTTTGAATTTATAAATTTTTAAAAATATAAATTCATTGATTTGATATGGATTTTTCACTTAAGCATTTAATTTGATTTAACTAGTTGAGTTAATTTGTTTAGGCTTTTTTGCAATTTTCAAAATTTGATTAATTGTCATGCACTATTGGTCAAAAATGTCAATTTGCTAGGTCATAGTTTGACTAAAAGTGAATCAACAAGAGATTATCATTATGTATAGGGTATTAACCCAAATAGTGATACCTTAACATTATTTATGGCATTTACATCCAATGTGTAGATGAATTTGAGTGTTTTAGTGATTTCTAGGCCTAATGTACATTATTAACTAGAAATAGGTCTACTATCTATTTAGACACAGAAGTGGATAAAAAGTAGTGTATACATTTTACCCTTGTTTGATAAGGCATTTCAAGACACTAAAATAATAACCTCTTTTTAAATAATGAAAAAGTCATTAACAATATAATGAAGATAATGATTGAGGAATGATGCTCCAAACAAAGTTTGTGAAGCCTCTGATGCCACCTCGAGGGAGTGGATGAAACATAATATTAATAAATGGTCCATAGAAAAGAATCAAGAAGAAGAATGAATTAACCCATGGATGATATTAATCCAATCAAGCTAATGCTTTTGTGTATTGATTTCTAATGAGAATAATATAATTAATGTGTTGACAACCTTAGGCTATTATAAGCCAATAGGTATAGGTTCATGCCCCAAAGGACAGTCTTGATTAAATAGTGATTTTACCTTAATAGAGTAGATTGATCATGATAAATTATTGGTACCCCATTAGGGTGGATTGGTAAGCATAAATCAAAGAGATAACCTATTACATATATTAAATATGATCTGCCATAAACATAAGTATGATGGTATAATGACTTTTCAAATATTAAAGAAGCCATAACAAACTAGGCACACGAGGATGCACAAAGTGATGAAAGATATGATTAGAAGAATATAGTGATAATGATGGCCAAGCTAACCTGAGATACTCCATATATCCAAGTGTTGTGTATATAGTCTAAATGTACCTCAAGCCAATGTAGTTCTCCCAAAAGTGGGAGAAACTGGAATGAGGAATGAAGAAATAAATGAATAATAATGAGAATAATAATTGGTCAATGTGGATGATTTTGTTTTATCTATTAATTCAGAGGTTCACATCCTAATTAGCATTGTTATAGCCAAAATGTTCAATTGGTTTGGATCTGATCAAGGAAAAGGTGATAATTTCCAAAGTGAATAATGGGAATTATTATGGAACCATTACTTTTTAGACTATTTATCTATTATTTAATTTGGAATGTGACATTATGAACCATAATTATATTGGGGTAATCAAAGTTTTCATATGATTAAATCATTATCATATTAGAATAATGGATAATATACAAAGATAGAGAAATCTTTTAACACAATAATCTATTTTTCATACTATATATTTCTTTTGCATGCAAAACCATACGGGATATTACATTTATATAATAAAACCATTCTTATAATTAGAGAGATACAATCTCCACCAATATCTCTCACAAACAAACTCCTAACTAACCCACTATATACAAATATATTGGGTCTAACAATATATTCATTAAACTCAATAAAACTAACCACAAGCTATTAACGTAATATTGTTATAACAACAATATTTATGTTATTACATTAATAATGTAAACACCACACCTTAAAATTCACTCCCTTGTGAACATTATTAATCTTATCTATACCTTCTTAATTTGAAAATGGGGAAAATAACTATCCCATATCTACACCTGTACTCATGATTCAGTGATTTTTAGAGGATAAACATAAACATTAGAGATTTGGTTTTATAAATGGTTGACCAAGAACCAAAAATAACGCTTGATGGTTTTATAGATTCCTAACCAACAACCAAAAACAATGCCTAATGGTTTTACAAATGGCTAACCATTAACCAAGAATAATGGTTTTACAAGTGGTAAACCATAAACCACAAAATAATGGTTTTACAAGTGGCTTACCATAAACCACATCATGATGTGCAGTATAGTTTTTATCTCTCATCATTATCACATTTTAGAGAAGTTTCATAAGGATATATAGTTTACTTATGAAAAACATGAACAAACATATAACATATATTATTATTCACACCACACTATGGTAAGAACAAACACACCACACAACTAAAAAAAATATGACACTAAAGTAGAAAGTGGCCTCGTCACTAGTGGCTAATGAGAGGGTATGAAACCTCTAGCCTTTATCTCTTCCTTCCTCTAATTTATGAAGTTGTTTCACTCAAAAAAAATGTTGATGAAGCTCAGATGCATGAATTTTGTTGAGAAGAAATCCCCCCATAGTGTAGACATTGTGTACAAGTGAAAATGCATCTGTGAGGCAGTTTATTTTTATTTTTACAATTTTAACTCTATATGAAAACATGACTCGATGAGGACCCAATAAAAAACTTTGACACTTTTGAGTTTTTTCTTTTAACAATAATGAATTTTCTGACTTAACTATTTTAAGTACTGACACTTAACACATTTGACTTAAATTAGATTTGTAAAAAATTAATTAAAAATCTAAACAAACTAGACTTTTGACTCTAAAAAATAAATGACCCCATTCTAAACCTATGGACTCTACTTTTCAAAAAATACAAATGTTATTCTATATAAATCTTGACTCAGAATTCTAAAAGACCTTAAAATATTTTAAAGACTTCTAAATAACAACTAAAGTAAACATATTACGTAACATATAACTTAAAAGAAAAAACTAAAAACATAACCTTAATTTAACAACTAGAACTAAAAACTTTATATAACTACTAAAATTAAAAAAAAAAACAAATTTACTAATCGACTCAACTTATATTTCTAATATAGTTTTAAATCGATTGCAACACAAATTGACACCTATGCATTGAATCATACAACCTCCAAGGTATGAGTAACAATCTAAAATGATTGTAATGATTTGGAATATCCATACAAATGTTACAGATTAGGTAATTAACATGCAGACAAGATGGGAGTTGAAGAGATTTATAGCATGAATATGGTAATGTATGGTGAGAGGATCTGTTTGTCTAGAAGTAGAATAAAATTCAAAACTACATCATAAACTTAGATTGAATAATAACCAAATGAATTTAAAACCTAAATAATAATGCCATGTAGGAATATTGACACTAGATCTATCTTTCTTTTTAGAAGTGTAGAGGCTTAAATAAAATTTGGTTAATGACCATTAAATATTATAATCAGATTCATTATAGGCTTCCAGAGGTATGAGTGCCATGATGAGCTATAAGGTGCATAAAGGAATACAGTGTAGGCACCAGACTTGGTAGAGATACATTTCAATAGGTGGGATATCTCTAAAGATTTGTCTCAAATGATAGAGTTTCACATACACATTTAGATCTAAAACACTAAGCTTGGAGAAAATTGTTGATCTAAATATTAGAAAGCATATATTATGTACAACATGCCGAGGCTAGGATGATGTAAATAATGGTAATAATTATGGAACCCATATCAATAATGTTGATGGTCTAGGTATGCATTAATAAAAACCCTTGTAGTGGTTAATGACTTTTAGTATTCCTAAACTCATATGTGAGCATCAAGAAAAATGAAGCATGGATTGATGGGGTGTTGTGATCTCAAATCAATGTAGAATTTTATGCTCAATACACTATATTTGCATATAAAAATCGATGAATCTAGCAAAATATAGAAAAAAATAAAGCTTCATTAAACTAATCCAAAAATATGTACTCAAAAAATTTCATCTTATAGGGACATTTGACAAGCAAGCAGCCCCTTCACAGTTTAACATCCCATATCGAATCTACTTTGATACCATATATTAGGGTAATTAGAGTCTGCACATGTTAAATCAATATCATACTAGAATAATGGATCATACACAAAGATAGAGAAATATTTTAACATAATAATTCTTTTGCATACTATATATTTCTTATGCATGCAAAACCATATAGGATATTACATTTATATATGAGAACCATCCCTATAATTGTGGAGATACAATCTCTACCAATATATCTCACAAATAAACTCCCAACTAACCCACTATATATAAATATATTATGACCAGCAATATATTCATTAAACTAAATAAAACTAACCACAAACTATTAATGTAATATTATTATAACAACTATATTTGTGTTATTACATTAATAATGTGAACACCACACCTCAAAAAAAATTAAATGAACCATGATAACATTTAATGCCATAAGCATAAGGATTGACTCCCAATCTAATAGACAAATGAGAATAATGCACCAATGATTAAAAAACATGATGACAATGTTGACGTATGAATATGGATGGACTCAAGTACAAGCACAAGGAACTACCCTATGAACGTATATACATTGAGTCAAGTAACAACAATGAAAGAAAATAAATCAGCAAACAAACAAACAACTAGGAAAATAAACATACATAATGCTTGAAAATAAAAGCATCTTATCATTAACTAAGTCAATACTTAGGTGTGATGGCTCAATGGAATGATAAATGGATGGTGTCCCCAAGTAAGTTTATATTCAAGGAAATGGCATGTAGGTATAATATATCCTGGTATAAGTTACATGCTTTAATTTACCCCAGTAGGGTGAAAGTTGTGAGCTTCACCTACAAGTGTGAATTCTATGGCATCCACTAAGAAAGGATATATACAAAGGGAAGGACACACCCCCAAAGATACTTGGCCTAAAGGTTTGAATGAGAAAAAACCATGAATTTGCTCCTACAGAGTAGATTTAGGAAGGAAACATCCTAGTGGTTTCTAAAATAATTGGCTCAAAGACTAAGGTGCCCTAAAGTGGATGGATTGAGGATTGTTGACTAGATTTAGGATAAGATAAAAAAAATTGGATTTTTGGGGATTTTTATCTCTCTAAGAGATTGTAAGCCATTTTCAAATGTTTATATTTTTATGGCTTAATATTTTTTATGTAGATATTAATCCTTTTCTAATTTTTAGTAATTTTTTGAAATGTTTTGAATGTTTTTGGAATCATTTTTTAAATATTTTAACTCACAAAATGGTGAGAATTTGACTTAGGTTGTTCATAAAATGGAAATAGTGTGGCTTAGGTTACTTTAAAAATGGAGAGAACATGGGAAAAAGGGTGGTTGAGTTGACCTCAAAAAACACTAAGCATTGTTTACAGAGTCCAAATAGACCTCAAGCCATTGTAGTTCACCTTATAATTTAAAATTATGACTAAGTAATAGTAAGTTGTAAATAGGAAAATGGCAAAGGTATGAAACAATAGTAAGGCAAGGTAAAGGGCAAGGAATGAAATAATAGTAAAGCAAGGCAAATGGAAAGGCATGAAATAATGGTAATGTAAGGTGAAGGGAAAGGTCTGAAGTAATGGTAATGCAAGGAAAATGGTAAGGCAAGGCAAATGGCAAGGCATGACATGAAATAATGGTGATGAAAATAAAATTATGAAATGGTAAGGCACGGGATGAAACAATGGAAAAGGAGATGATTCTATTATACCTAATAATGTGGATATGCACATCTTTATTAGCATATGATACAACTAGAATAGTCAATTGTTTAAATTGTTAGCCCACACCCCTTTTAAATAGCTTCTCTGTTAAGAACATATTGTTGATTTAAATTACACTACTATTGTTTGGATCTTAATTGGTTGTTGATTTTGTTTCCTCCAAACCTCTAGATAATATGTCTTTATATCCTTGAAGAAGGAAAGTGTGGATAGGAATGGTAAATAAGGATAGGCATTGGATAAAAGGTCTAATTTGAGAATGCAATATAGGTCTTGAATGAATAAATAGATCATAATGGAATGTATAATGGTTAGGTAACAAATGAAGATCAATATTTTTTAGTTGCACATAATGTTTTTGATTCCATATTTGACATATTTTTGGTTGTGATGGGGCCAAAAACTTATAAATATGCTCTCGATAGGACCATAATATTTTTTATTATTTATGTATGTGAGATGATACAATCTAATTATGTTGTAGATTGTCAGTTGTGATGATAATAAATTTAATAATGTCTTCATTAAGTAATGAATAACTATATTTCTCATTATTTTCACCTTAAATAGGTTTTTACCAATAAATTTGTCTTGATTGTCCCATAGCACCTTTGAGAAGGTTTCACTTAGGAACATTGACTTTTGACTTTGATTATCTTCTAGTGTCTCAAACAAGGTTTCATTAAAAGATGTTGAGTTTGGACTTTGATTGTCCCCTAGTTCCTCTAAAAAGGTATCACTAAGAAACTATTTTTATTCGACTTGAATGTGGTCTTGGTCCCCTTATTTTTTTACAACTAGTATATCAACATGGATGCAGTTCAATAATGTGTGATTCTATCGATCCAGACCGATGCTTGTGGGAGATGGAATGTCATTATAGTGACTAGGTTGATTATTTTTAATGGAAACTAAAATGGTAATGGAATGATAAAAGCCAACATAATCCTCATAGAGGTTACTAGGATAACTTATGTCAATGTTAAATAAAACATCCTAAAAAACTTTATAATGCTCACAAATGTGTTCAATATGATCTTCAAGGAGTGTGTAACCTTTTTTGTAATATCCACTAATGTCATCTAATTTTTTAGCTAATTTTGACTTAAAGGACTCTAAATTTGATGTCAAGACTAACATTGATTTTGCTACTAAAGTTGAATCTGATATTGGTTCAAAAATAGAAACTAAATCTAATTATAATTCTTCTTCTAGTGTGGATGTTGAATATAATGTTGGTTTGGAAACACAACATGTCTCTAATGTGTATGCAGCTAAAAATATGTTATGTTGAATGTTTGTCAATGGATGATTATTGGCTTATAATGTAATAATAGGTTTTTATTTGGCAATAGGCTTATCTAATAGGGGTTAAATAAAGACTAGCTTATCAAAGTTAGGTTCCTCAAAGATAGGGGAATGTTTGAAGGGTGACTCAAAAAATACTAGTTTGTCAAAGTGAGGCTCCTCAAAGACAAGGGAATGGTCAAAGGGTGAATCAACAAATACTAGCTTGTCAAAATGAGGCTTCTCAAAGATAGGGGAATGGTTGAAGGTTGACTCAATAAATATTGGATTATCAAAGTGATATTCTTCAAAGATAGGTGAATGGTCAAAGGGTGACTCAACAAAGACTAGCTTGTCAAATTGAGGCTCCTCAAAGATATGAAAATGGTTAAAGGGTGACTCAACAAAGATTGGCTTGTTAAAGTGAGGCTCCTCAAAGATAGGGGAATGGTTAAAGGGTGACTAAAAAAAGACTATATTTTCAAATTGAGGCTCCTAAAATATAGAGTAATGGTTAAAGTGGGGCTTAACAAAGACTAGCTTGTCAAAGTGAGGCTCCTCCAAGATAAGGTAATGGTTGAAGGGTGACTCAATAAAGACTCATCATGAGTAGGTGTTTCAACAAAACCATTAAGGATTCATTGGTTGTCTTAGACTTGGATACTTATTTGTATTTAAATGTGGCCATTGTTAATCAAATCTTGGACACAAAACTTGAATCTATGACAAAAAATTAAGTGAAAGGCCTTAAATTTTGTGATACTCATAATATTCATCTATTTAGTACTAGTAAGGTTTGGGAGTATATTATCAAAATACTAGGGGCATAGATATCTAATCATATTCATTCTGAGTAATTGGTAAAAGATGTATCTCTATGATTATTTAGGTAAACTTTCCCTTTAGGTCCATGATTGTTTTTAAAGTATTGGTTTATGAAATTTGAATAGGACCAAAGAGGGAAAACCTGGCCTCGATCTTAGTAATTGGTATAAATAGGATGGTCTTGGTCTTAGTAATTACCATGTACCCAAAGAGGGTAAATGTGGTCTTAGAAATTGGCCCAAATAAGGATGGTCTTGGCATATGATAATTGGCATGGCTTGGCTTGGCAATTAGAAATTAGCCAATAGAGGGCAGTCTGGGCACTTGATAAGAAATTAGCCCCAAGAAGGGTGAAATTGGTCTCAATTAGAAATGGGCCTAAACTTAAAATACATGTGGCATGTGAGTTTAAAACAAACCCTAACTCATCATTAGAATAGATTGGTAATAGGCATGTGGTTTCAAAACAAACCCTACTTTAGCTTTGTTTGGCTCATGATTGGTACATGGGTTTAAATGTGAACCTTGATTAGATTGGAATGTGTGTTTAAAACAAACCTAAATTTGGCATGGTTTTGAATGTGTGTTCAAAAATAACCTTGATTTTAGCATGTATTTTCAATTTGGTTGAAATACTTTATTTTGGAAAAGGTCTATGTGAAAGTGGTCTTAAACTTGGTCAATTTGAACTTGGAACTTGGCACTTAGAATTTGGTTTGATTTGGGAAATGGTTTAAAAATGAAATGGACTTAAAATTAGTCTAAAAATGAAAATGGAGTTGGTCTAGGTTTGGCATGAATTTGGAAAGGAATTAGGTCTAGGAACATGAAATCAAAACTAATTTAAGTCTAAGGATTTTGGTTTGAAATAAAAGGTATACTTGGTCTAAGTGAAACTTGGAAAACAAGGTTAAACTTGATATTGGTCTAGGAAAACATCTTAAACCAAAATTAAATCTAATTCAAGTAACATAGTCTAAATACAAAAGTAAACCACTCAATCCCAATTTTTAGGCAAGACTCAAGCATAAACTAATTATCTTTAGATCAAAACTTGAAAGTGGATTTTAAACTTAGTTTTGAGAGGTATTTGGACTTAAACAAAGGCTCATAGATTTAAGAAAACATCGTAACAATGATAGGTTTGAATTATACTCCATGTTTTGGGGAGTTAGACCTATTTATGAATGGATTTCAAATGAGAAATAGTCTAGACCAAAAAATAGGTAGCATAATAATGCCTTTCAAAAACTAAAGCATGAACTGGTTTTGATATTTTTGACTAAGGTAAATGGTTTTAAACAATTTTGGAAACATAATACTTATTGGTGTAAATATTTATGGATTTGTTTGATTTATTCATAATATTTTTAAACTCAACATACAAGTGAATAAGAAATACACAAGTACATGATCCTATCTAATAACTGACACAATGTTGCATTATATCCACCAAATTCCATCAATATACTATTCTTGAGAGGAATTAAGTGTTAATCCAATAAATAAAAGTGCATGAAAGTATATTGTCTATCCCCCCTATATCTCTCAATAATGTATATATAGAATGTAACTTAGAGTACCAAAGTAACTTGTCATTGGTAAGATAATCTATGGCAAGTGGGGTCTCTTAGTATAAATTTTTTGCATTAGCTTTCTAAATGGTCCACAAGTATCAAAGAATATTATGGTGTAATAAAACATCCTTAAAGTGGATGATAAACCATCTAGCATATTCTGAGAGGCTCCTATACCTTTTTCAACCACTTCATTCATCAATTTCTCAATGAAGTGTAATGTCTACAATGTGCATGCTCTTAGGATCCATTTGACTTGTCAAATTAACCACTTAAGCATTGTCCAATTAAATGGTGTGCTTAATTTGTATACCCCACTAGATAAATGGGGTTGGTACAATGCTTAGAGATGAAACCCTAGGTCAACACACCCCAATATAACTTGCTCACTAAGCCAAAAAGAAAATAAAAAAAGGAGAAAGTCCACTTTGAGTCACCCACATTCAAGAAAATGTGGGCAGAGCATACACAACTTGAACTCTAGGCTAAAAGGAATAGGTAGTGTAGTCTTGTTTCTGAGTCACCCTAAATAGGGGAGAGCATATGCATAATTTCACTAAATAATGTTAAAAAGGAAAAATGAAAAAAATGGTAAAGTAAATGAGTTTTAAATACCAAAATAGAAATGTTCTTGAAAACTTGGAAATAAAAACTTACTTGGTTGAAAGTTGTTTGGTTGATTTTTAAAAATTAAATAAAATGTTTGAAAATTTTGAAGTGAAAAATGTTTTAAAATCAAAACACAAGTTTTAAAATGGCCTTGTTTAGTGCATCAAACTTATTATTTTTGCCTTGTACCCTACATTAAATAACTAGTGGATTCATTTATGTTCGTTAAGTTATAAAAGTAAAGAAAAAAATTAAACTTTTGAAAGTCTCAAGTTTGTGTCTCAGATCGAAGTCATCATTTAGTAGTCTACATTGTCACCATTTTCTTGAAAACTAAAAAAACATGAAACCTATCAAAGTCACTATTTAGTATTGGTGAAGTCACCAATTATAAAAATCAAAGTCATTATTTTCTATAAAAAATAATCAAAGTCATTGATTTGATAAAATATTTATACCTGACAAAGTCATCGATATCTAGGGATGAAATAATTATTTCCTAGGTTGGGTTCAAAGTCACTGATTTCATGAAAAATATATAAAAAACTAGAAAGACATAGGAACCATCAAAGTCACCATTTTCCAGTTGTAAAGTCATCATTTTCATGAAATAACAAGTGTTGTCACTGATATACAAGATGATGTCACCATTTTATAGGCAAACAAAAAACATGGAAATTTTAGTTGAAAAAATATATAAATAAGATCATTAATGAGCATTTTTTATTTTTTAAGTATCTAAAAGCACTCCTAAAATGAATTGAGGTTCACGGTCCCACTGGTCATGCCATTATTATATCAAGGAATTCAAGGAAGATGTTCGTCCAAATGTTAGTGAGATAAATCAATGAAAAATGCATATAAGACTAACATTCCAATCCTATATACTTGGGGAGTAAATTTTTTAAAAAAATACAATAAAAAGGCAAAAATAAATTCTTTCACCTTCTTTGATAATTCAACTTTTTAATTCTCCTAAGAGTGGAATGTGTTCAGCTTGTGGACAATGAGCCTTTGTCAATGGTGTGCCTACATCATCTCCCTTTATTCACTTTGGAAATTGGCTTGGAATAGGTTAATTATGAAGCTTCCTCTCAATAATTATGCATAGTAAGTTTATCTTAAGAAGCTTATTGAAGAGTGGTCATGGCCTTGTTATTTATAACATGACTAAAATAATATCGACTGTCCATATTGAGATCAAGATGAGTGGTCCAAAATTGATTCAACTTTAGAAACCAGTTACAATTAATATTTGGAATAATGGAACAATCAATAGCCATGGATCAATATTTCCAATATTTGTTACATTTATCTTGATATTTTGTATTTTTGACTTTGATATTGATGACATTGTGTTTCTTAATATTTATTAAATTTATGAATTTTTAAAAATATAAATTCATTAAGTTGATATCAATTTTTCACTTGAGCATTTAATTATATTTAATCAAGTGAATTTAATTAGGCCTTTCTGTAATTTTTAGAATTTGATTAATTATCAGGCACTATTGGTCAAAAACATCAATTTAGTAGGTCATAATTTGATTGAAAGTGAATCAATGAGAGGTTATCATTGTGTACAGGGTATTACCCCAAATAGGGATACCTTAACATGATTTATGGAATTTACATCCAATGTGAAAATGAATTTGGGTGTTTCAATTATTTCTAGACCTAGCATGTATTATTAACTAGAATTTAATCATACGTTTGTTTACACATAGAAGTGTCTAAAAAGGAGTATCTAAAAAAATTAGGATGGAAGGAGATTCTATAAAAATCATCATATTCTATCTTTAATACTTTTGGCTCTCTATATAATAATGTTAGCCTAGGATGGTTGCATCGACACTATTATCTAGGTCTCCCACTAGTGTCCTATATGAAATATTTGCTAAAATAGGATGCAACCACCTAGATGCTTCTAGGTTTTAATTCGTCTTCACTCTGATGAATTCAAATATACATCATGGTATAACACTCCTTGCCAAATGATAAAACCCTAGTATTCCATCTTCATGGTGACCTCGGGGGAAAATGGGTTAGTGGGCACATAGTTTTGAGATGACCCCAAAGACCTCACTAACATAGGGTGTTAACTACATATCCAATATTATATAATATTGCCTCATACTCATGTAGTTCTCCCTTAAATGTTGGATTGTGTGGGAATCATACAATATGTATAAATTAATTACAATAGTGACCTAGCTTGTAACTTGGCAAATTAGGATCTTGGGCTGCTCCTTTAGTACTTTAGACATATAGATGTCTAGTCCTTAATATTGGTATGTAAATAGAAATAAATAGGGAATATTTTTTTATTTAAATGTTCTTTGAATACTCTTTGGTCTTTTTTTATGTATAGCTAGGTTTTTAGTAGGTTAAGAATGAATGAGGGTTGATCTTATATTTATATCAATCCCTTTGGAGTAATAACTCACATTAAATCACTTTAGATAGCCATTAGGATACATTTCATTTGAAAAGTGGATGAATTTAGGGTACTAGACACTTGCATCAAGACATTATAATAATGTTTACACTATTATATGTCTCGAATGTTAGTGTTCAGGGAGTAGGAAAGTAGGTATAGGATCTAAAGTTTTAAAGATGGAATATAAATACATTTTAAACATTGTGGGTAAGATAGGATACCCAAGTCATCAACATAATATTGGTGAGACCAAGAAATATAGACTAAGGGGCACAAATATAGAGTATATGTGAGACTTATGGAAGTAAAAAAGGTAAAGAACTTAGATTAACTACTAAGGTTTGATTTTTCCAAGTGTACAAGACTAAGGTGTTATATAATCATAAAATATTGTTTAAAGTTTCTTATGTAGATAGCATATCAAGGCATGATTTACATGAATTAGGTAGTTTAAAATGGAATTTTCTTTCATTAATTTCTTGTGTACTTCCTAAAGTGATGGGAAAGAGGCCATACAATCAATGGGTTACTCATGGTCTAGTAGGGTACTATTAACAATCACACAAGAATAAAGAATAGGAGCAATAATCATAAAATTAGAATGTGCATCAATATGTGGAGAAGATGTAGATACCCCATCCTAGTGACCACCAATAAATAAATATGTATCATAAACAATAGGAAGAGGTGGCAAAAGTGTCTCATCCTCAAGAAACATGTCCTCACTAAAAAATGGAGGATAAGAACCAATAATGGGAGGAGGAGATGCCAAAAATTCCTCATGAATGTCACCATAAATAATTACATTATCAATAATAAGTTAATATAGTGGAGTAACATCAACAATGTCACCCAAAAAAAATCCTCACTAAGAGAGGGAGGTTAAGGAATAGTGGGAGGTGAAGTAATCTCTCCAAACAATGCTAAAATAATGTCTCGAGATTCCTTAGGTGACTAAAATTTATAATGTGAGAATGAAAATTATCAAAAACATGGAGGTGAATGAAACAAATTGCCTCATCTTGTAAGTATGTAACCACATAATATCTTCCTCATCTGTAAAATTAGGAAGGTCACCAAGCACAACTCTCCATAAGCCTTTCATCTGTAAGTGTATCTACATTTTTTTTTTCATGTGGTGTAGTTGGAAGAACTGAGGGGTTCAAACATATAGGAATCCATATCCAAATAGAATAAAAACTAATAGTGGAAAAAAATATCTGAATGAGAACAAAAAATAATCTCATAGAAATAATTTTAGTTAACATCAAAAATGCATCTATGTTTAAATCAAGTGGCTTGTAAAATGTATAATGCACTTTCAAAAAAAGATGTCAGTAGCAGCCAAAAATGTGTCTGAGTTTTCAAAGTGTGGTGAAAATGTAGTCCAAGAGGATATAAATTCAATAAAAGGTGACCTCAAATAAATTAAGGTAAGAATAAGCAATAAATTTTTATTTTGTCTATGAGGGGGTTTATCCTCCTACCAAACCACACCTCACCCTTTGTCTTTAACTAATGAGATAGAAGGTAAATGAAAAAAATGTGCCCATATTTTAAATTTAACCCTTTAAAATAATGTCCACTTTACAAATATTACATTATTTTAATAATCTTCCCTTTTTTAAAAACACCCTTTAAATCCCTATAAAAATTTATTTTTTAAAAAATAACTATGAATGATTTTAAATAAAATGTAATGCTTTGTGGGGTGTTTCAACCCCTTAACCTCTAGGATGATTGAAAAGCTTAACAAAATCTTATTTTCCACTATGTCATGTTAAATTTATAGCACTTAATTCAAATAAAATTTTATTTAAATTTTTAAAAATGATGAAACCTTTTTGAAAAAAAAAAGAAACCATTGAGATGAAGGTTATGGATAGTTGTTAGGTTATATAGGTTGTATTTAGAGAAACCACTTGGATACATATTAAAATATATTCATGGTTGGAGAAGAATGATAACATTTTCAATGTGATTTATGTTATATTAAAGGATTACATATAGGTGGCCAAATAGTAGGGTTAACCTTAGCATATCAAAGTTACCATGTTAATTAGAATAGGAATATCCACGTGGGTTTATGAGGTGGCATGTTGAGAAAAACTACTACCAACAGTGAATGAGAATATCTGATGAGTTTGTTAACATCCACAATCGAGGATATCATGGATTAAATATTTAGTTAGATTACAATGATGATTGTGCCCTAACTAATGTGCTCACCAAATGAAAAAAACACTTCCAAATGGATAAGGCTTTTATTTATTTTGACTGCAATAGAAAAACTAATAGGTGCATGTTGTTTTTTGATCCCACATTGATGTTTCTATTGATATGTCTTTGAATGGTGAGCATATCTCTCTAAATGACTCTTAATGGCATGAGATAGAGTGAGTTTGAAGTGGTTTGGGAAGATATGTGATAAGGCTGATAGTCATTAAAATAAAATGTGGCATAAATACCATCATGTAATGTGACCCTGAGTGTAGAAGGTGTCAATAGTTGATATTCTTGTCAGTATTGAGTCTTGAGGTCTTTTAATAGCAAACATAGTTCAAGGGCTATAGGTCATCAAGTGACAACAAAACTTGTCAATGAAAAATAATATCAAACTTGATGAAGATCCTAATTTAAGGTAGGAGCATATACAATACGACCATAACCAAGAATAAACTAGGAATTGTAGAAAATGATGACCCTATAGCAAGGTTTTGAGTAATAGGGGGCATCAAAAATGCATCAATGTAAAATTTTATTTTTAAATCTTATAACTCTTCACTACATATTTAAAAAATAGTGGATGTAGGCCTTTCAAATTATCATGGCAAACCATGGAGCACAAATGGAGATAAAAAAGTAATGCAGACACCTACAAAATGAATAGAGACACAAAATACTAAGAAATGGTTATTGAAGTTACTCTAATATCATGTCATAATTGAGAATGATTCTCATCTATCCAAGATCTCTCATGCACATCATTACCACAATTCATGTTCTTAGACATTGTGCACCTAATAAAACTCATACAATAATATGCATAATAAAATATCATAATTATTACCTCAAGGTTAATATACAATCCATATCTCTCTCTTCCTACAACCCAAGAAAATCATGAGTGTCTAATAAATAATATTGTTATTTTATTTCATAACAACAAAGAGGTTGGTGTGATCACCTCGTAAATAGGAGAATCCATTATATTTGTGCACTACACAAATTATGCTTGCACAATTAGTTTCAACTCAACAATAAATAAATGAATTCATAATTAATCTTAACTTCATGAGTTAGTATGAATGTTCATTCAAAAAAATTACATAATATAATCTAAGTTGAAACTCTTTAAAATATAGATAGAAGTATTACCCAAAAAAATTTAAAAATGTCAACTTCCAAGTAGCATTGTTAAGCACATTTGGATTTAATTGTATATATTGATGGCTGAATACACTACCATAATGCATATCAAATTTATATTTTTCTCTCAAATGGGCCACCAAAAAGGAAAAAATTTTAAATACATTACATTCATGGCCAACATATCAACATTTATATGGCATGAAATTGCATTTTAACTCATGTTTTAGTTTAGAATAGTGAGTAAATATTTCATAACAATCATATTCATAATACTTGTAAGTTCAATAAAAGATAAAACCATTTCAATAACTAAACATTTGATATTACCAAGCTCATTTTAGCATGTGGATGAGGGTTATGCACTATGAATTTCCATGGAAAACATAGTATATACCCATATATGCACTTAGAAATTGGTGAATATATAAAATTGGTGTAAATAGGATAGTTTATAAATTCATAGACACTATTGGCTGCAATAATATCATGAATGAGTGCAAGAGTGATAGATTCCTTAATAAATTCAAACACCATTGAGTATGTTGCACTATTAGATAAGTCTATTATATATGAATGTCACATACACTTTCCCTATGGATTATTTAAATCATTAATTAGTGGATTATATTGTTAATGATTAGTAGATTTGTTGTTTATTTTTTAGCTAGATTTTTATATGATGTTTGGTTGATAAATATATTACTTATTTTCATGATCAGTATTTAGATCAAATAGTTGTTACATATGTTTTTTTATGTTTATGATCATGATTTTTATATATTATTTGCATTTAGTAGTTTATTATGGTTATATTTTGATTATTATCATGATTCATGGTAATTACAAGTTTGTTTGATGAGATGGATGCAAGACTATTCTGCCCTCACAGGTAATTTAGAGGGAGAGTGTCATCAAAGAGGAGGTGAAGATATTGACAATGGGGATTAAGAGAGAGAATTCTAAGGACCCATTCACACATCATAATTGGTTTTTATAATGAATAGATGATACTTGCACTTATTGTTCTAAATCTTGCTTTCCTTGATTTCATTTTGAATCATGACTTGCATGTGTGTGTTAATTTTTTATTTTGTTATGATGTCTTCATTACATTATATTAGGTATAAAAAATGAGTGTATTTAATTGGTTGATTTTTTTATATGTATTGCCTGACTGGTTGGTTATATTATACTTGTGTTATAACTTAGGATAGGCTAGGATGTTGGATTATCTTATCTGATAATATTCATAGAACCTTGACAATATTTTTGGTTAATAATTGGTTGAAATTTTATCTTACCTACTATTTAATTATCATGGTTCCCAATAGAATTATCATTTTGATTACAAGGCATAAGGTCAAATATAATAATATATAACCCCCTACAGTAATTTTTTATGATAGGCACATTAAAAAATTTATACATAATAAGCTTTAGCATGATTTAGTAGATGGATGTCATACAGGTTTTGGTTTTTCAATCTATGTGTTAATTTCATTATAATGTTATATTTCTAAATGTCAAAAATAATTGAGAATGAAATTAGCATTTTGGTTAATGATAATGATGTGATTTTGAGGGTTGACTTGGAAAGTAGATAATTTATTTTATCTCAACTACCATGTCTGGTAAAGGAATCACTATTGTGGGTTTAACAAAAGATAATTTTAGTGGAGCATTAAAGAAAATATTTTAATGGTAGGTAGCTCATAAAATTGATGGAGTTTGTAGAGATCATGAAAAAATATGCATGAACAAGAAGAAGGAAATAATAATGAAGGAAAAGGGGAAAAGGAGGACACTATGATAGAGAGAAAAGGAAAAAAAACTCAGTCATTGGAGGAAGGAGTGATTATAGTAGGCATTGAGTAAAAATTGGCAAAAGTTATAAGTTAGTTTCAATTTTCATTGTCATTTCATTTGAATGGAAAAAAATGGGTTTTGATACAGGTTTTTATTTTTAAGAAAAATAATGAATGCTTTTGTTATAAACCTTATATTTACCCTAGGGATTTCATGTCAATAGACCTGAGGATGGGGCTTGACTCCATTCTCAAGCCTATAGACCTGAGAATTAAGCTATAATGAAATAGGACTAGCATGTGTTGTTACATTAAGATATTTTCTCAATTTCTATTATACTAACTTAAGTATGGTTAGTGACCCCTATTTTGTAAAATCCCTAGCTAATATTACCTCAATAGGGTTGTTATTTCACTAATCAAATTTTAGAGGGTATTTATGAAAATGTAGTTAGTGAATGTCTATGTATATTTTGGAAGTTGTTCTTAAATTTCAATTCCCTTTTCATAAATATAAATGTGTGTGTGTGTGTGTGTATGTGTGTGTGTGTGTGTGTGTGTGTGTGTGTGTGTGTGTGTGTGTGTGTGTGTGTGTGTGTGTGTGTGTGTGTGTGTGTGTGTGTGTGTGTGTATTAATATATTATATACACTTGTATATATGTAGAGGTGTTCATAAATCCTCTTACACTTGATTGGGTATAAGATTGAAAACCAGGCTTATAAGATTACGTAATAGTATTTGTAATATAAAATATGAGTGTTTTATCCTAATTATATTTTGACTTTCAGCTAATTTTAATGGTATAACTTAATAACTTGTAAAAAGGTTAATTAGAAAATAAAGGATTAGAAATACATGGAATATATATATATAAGTACATAAAAGTGGATACGTTTATTTTGAGACCAAGACACTTTGTGAACTTGAGTTTTTATGCACAGTCCTGAATATAGACTTTTATGAAACCCAAGCTAGATCATGCAAGTTGTAATAGCGAATGCCTTATTTTATTCACCCATATTAGTAAGGTCAAGGATATTTAAAGAGGTGTATAACCAAAATGATAAGCTTAAATTTATAATTATTTATTTTATATTTAGTTTTAGGTTGGTAAAAGGAACTAATTTTGGATATAACTATGTGCATTCATAATTTATTTATAAACCTATGTATTACATAATTTGGTGATGAGAACCCAGTAAAAATCCATTTTTGAAACATTAGTATGAATGTAGACATATCTTTAGGTCACTTTAGAAATATTAAGTATAATAAGAATTGGAATTTGTATAAATAATTGTAATTACATATTTATAGAACTTACAAAGGAATATAGTGGTGTAGTACAAGTTGTATATATGTATGTATGTATGTATGTATGTATGTATGTATGTATGTATACTAGAGAAAAAGTTTATTATGAACTTGCAAATTTGTATAATAATAAAGAATGGAAAAAAACATGAATATCAATTGGGCAGTATAGATCTCATTAGAACTTACTTTAATAGTGTGTAAGTTAAATGAATATATGCTACATGTATAAGTTTTTAAGAAGAGATTTTATTATGTAACTTATAATATGATATATATAGCTCTATATTGCTAAAAGGGTCATGTACTACTACAACAATTATGATCTTATGAATAGATGAATAGTATATTTATAGTCCAATTTACATATGATACCCCTTCCATAGAGTTCTAACATATTGATAGATCTAACATGAGGTAGATCTTATGGTATAGAGTATGACTAGAATATAGTCTTATTATAAATATGTCTTTTTTATTATTAGAACTTGATGAAGTAAAATATTGGTAAGAATTGTTTTAGAATGGAATTTATGGATCTTTCATTTTGATTTAGAGTAGATAAAATACTTGTATTCTTAAATAGAATGGATTGTTAGTTTTAGATTTATTTTAGATGTGCATACTTGTATATATGTGAATTGTGATAGGACATGATTAAATATAGGCATAAAATAGCTTGTTTCTTTTTCTAAGTCTAATGAACATATCTAGGATGGAATCAAGTGTATTGATAATTCTATGTTTATATCTTAATGAGTAAGGAATTGGAATCATCTATAATATTGTTTGATGATTGTTATATCATTTATTATTACTTGGTATTGCACTATTATACTTTTAAATATTTATATGTAGATTGCATTGGGATAATAGGAGGTACATATATGATTAATCTAGTGGGTAACTCATATACATGCCCCCTGATATCGTGTTATGTCATGATTCAGTATCAGAGAGTTATGTGTGAGTGAAAATGACTTAGATTTTTAAATCTAAATTATATAATGAAAACTTTGGCCAAAGTAATGTTATAGTGGAGACATTGTCATTCACTATACTTCTAGTTTACATGTGTACATTGATTTCATTTAGATAGAGGAATGTATTTCTATGGTCTATTTGATTGATGCATGTAATAGTGATAGTACACACATGGGTTTTAGTTATTTCTTGATATTTACACTATTATTATTTTCCATTCCATTAGGAGTAGGGCCACTCCCATTAGGGATGTGTGTGGGAGACTGTTGGTTTGTGGTTAGAGGTAAAACACTCAGATGATGTTCTCCCTCTATTAGTTAATTCAATCAGATGGAACTATACTCAGACTCATTTGTGGATCATGGAATTATATTTTGATTTTCAGCTAGTTTTTATGGTATGACTTAAGATCTCATAAAAGAGGTCATTAGAAAATAAAGGAATAAAAATCCATGAGTTGTATATATATGTACATAAAATTGGATACATTTATTTTGAGACCAGTATACTTTGTGAACTTGAATTTTTACACATGGTACTAAATATAGACTTTTGTGAAACCTGAGTTGGATCATGAAAGTTGTAATACTGAATGCCTTCTTTTTTTCACCCATGCTAGTAAGGTCGAGGATATTTAAAGAGGTGTAAAACTAGAATGATAAGATTGAATTCATAATTATTTATTTGATATTGAGTTGTAGGTTGGCAAAAGGATCTAATTTTGGCTATAATTATGTGCATAATTTATTTATAAACCTATGTATTACATAATTTGGTCATGAGAATCTAGTAAAAATGCATTTTTGAACCATTAGTATGAATTTAGACCTAGTTGTAGGTCACTTTAGGAATATTAAGTATAATAATAATTAGAATTTGTATAAATAATGGTAAGTACATATTCATAGAACTTGTAAAGGAATCTAGTGGTGTATTACAAGTTGTATGTATGTATGTATGTATTTATGTATGTATGTATGTATGTTTCTTTATATGTATGTATGTATGTTTGTTTATTTGTATGTATGTATGTATGTATGTATGTATGTATTTATGTATACCAGAGAAAAGTGTATTATGAACCTAAAAAAATCTATAATAATGAAGAATGGTAAAAAAAATCAATATCAACTAGGTAGTATAGATCTCATTGGAACTTACTTCAACAATGTGTTTAGTTAAATGAATATATTTTGCATGTATAAATTTGTATGAAGGTATTTTATTATGTAACTTATAATATGATATACATTGCTTGATATTGTTAAAAGGGTCATGTATAGCTACAATTATAATTATGTTATTATAAATAGATGAATCGTATAAGTATAGTCCGATTTACATATGATACCCCTTCCATAGGATTTTAACATATTGATGGATCTAACATGAGGTAGATCTTATGGTATAGAGTATGACCAGAATATAGTCTTATTATGAAAAGGTCTTCTTTCTTATTAGAACTTGATGAATTAAAACATAGGTAAGAATTATTTTGGAATGGAATTTATGGATCTTTCATATTGCTTTAGAGTAGACAAAATACTTGAATGCTTAAATAGAATGGAATGTTGGTTGTAGATTTATTTTAGATGTGCATACTTGCATATATGTGAATTAAGATAGAAGGATATGAATGAATATAGTCATAAACAACTTGATTTTTGTTCTAAGTCTAATGAAAATATTTGGCATGGAATCAAGTATATTAATAAGTTTATGTTTATATCTTAATGAGTAAGGAATTAGAAGCAGTTAGAATATTATTTGATGATTTTTACATCATTTATTATTACTTGGTATTGTACTATTCTAATTTTGAATATTTATATGTAGATTGTATTAGGATAATAGGAGGTACATATATGAGTAAGCTAGTGGGTAAATCATATACATACCCCCTAATATCATGCCATGTCATGATTTACTAGTAGAGAGTTCTGTGTGAGTGAAAATGACTTAGATTCTTAAATCTAAATTCTATAATGAAAACTTTGGCCAAAGTAATGTTATAGTTGAGACATTACCATTTCATTATACTTCTATTTTACATCTGTATGTTGTTTTCATTTAGAGAGGAATGTATTTCTATGGACTATTTGAGTATTGCATGCAATAGTGATAGTACACACATGGGTTTTAATTATTTATCAATATCTAAACTATTATTATTTGCCCATCCATGAAGGGTAGAGGCACACCCATTATAGAGGTGTGTGGGATATCATTGGTCTATGGTTGGAGGTAAATCACTCAGTTGATGTTCTCCCTCTATCATCTAATTTAGCCAGATGGAATTATACTCAAGCTAAGTTGTCGATCATGGAATTATATTTTGAATTTTTGCTACTTTTTTTGGTATAGCTTAAGAACTCATAAAAGGGTTGTTAGAAAATAAAGGAATATAAATCCATGAGTTGTATGTGTATGTACATAAAAGTGGATACATTAGTTTTGAGACTAAGATAATTTTTAAACTTGAATTTTTATGCACAGTCTTGAATATAGAATTTTATAAAACCTGAGTTGGATCGTGCAAGTTGTAATGGTGAATGCCTTCTTTTGTTCACCCATGCTAGTAAGGTTGAGGATATTTAAATAGGTGTAAAACTAGAATACTAAGATTGAATTCATAATTATTTATTTTATATTGAGTTGTAGGTTGGCAAAAGGATATAATTTTGGCTATAATTATGTGCATTCATAATTTATTTATAAACCTATGTATTACATAATTTGGTCATGAGAACCTAGTAAAAATGCATTTTTAAACCATTAGTATAAAATTTAGATGTAAATGTAGGTGAATTTAGGAATATTAAGTATAATAAGAAGTGGAAGTTGTATAAACAATGCTAATTATGTATTTATAGAAATTGTAAAGGAATCTAGTGGTATAGTACGAGTTGTTTGTGTGTGTGTGTGTGTGTGTGTGTGTGTGTGTGTGTGTGTGTGTGTGTGTGTGTGTGTGTGTGTGTGTGTGTGTGTGTGTGTGTGTGTGTGTGTGTGTGTGTGTGTGTGTGTGTGTGTGTGTGTGTGTGTGTGTGTGTGTGTGTAAGTGTAAGTGTATAAGTATGTATGTATGTATGTATGCATACTAGATAAAAAGTGTATTATGAACCTAAAAAATTGTATAATAATGAACAATGGAAAAAAATGGAATATCAATTAGGTAGTATAGATCTCATTAGAACTTACTTCAATAATGTGTCAGTTAAATGAATATAGTTTGCATGTATAAATTTCTATGAAGATATGTTATTATGTAACTTATAATATGATATACACAGCTTTATATTGTTAAAAGGGTCATGTATAGATGCAACAATAATTATGATCTTATGAATAAATGAATAGTATCTATATAGTTCAATTTACATATGATACCTCTTCCATAGGGTTTTAACTTATTGATGGATCTAACATGAGGTAGATCTTGTGGTATAGAGTATGACCAAAATATAGTCTTATTATGAAAATGTATTTTTTCTTATTATAAATTGATGACATAAAACATAAGTAAGAATTGTTTTGTAATGGCAATCATAGGTCTTTCATATTGCTTTAGAGTAGACAAAATACTTGTATGCTTAAATAGAATGGACTATTGGTTGTAGATTTATTTTAGTTGTGCATACTTTCATATACATGAATTATGATAGAAGGGTGTGAAGGAATATAGGAATAGAATAACTTGATTCTTGTTCTAAGTCTAAGGAACATATCTGGCATGGAATCAAGTGTATTGATAAGTCTATGTTTATATCTTGATGAGTAATGAATTAGAATTAGCTAAAATATTGTTTGATGATTGTGACATCAATTATGTTTACTTGTTATTGTATTATTCTACTTTTGAATCTTTATATGTAGATGGTATTAGGATACGAGGTACATATATAACTAAGCTAATGGATAACTCATATACATACCCCCGGATATCATGCTATGTCATGATTCAGTAGCAAAGATTTATGTGTGAGTGAAAATGACTTAGATTCTTAAATGTGAATTATATAATGAAAACTTTATCCAAAGTAATGTTATAGTTGAAACATTATCATTTCACTGTACTTCTAGTTTACATGTGTATGTTGATTTCATTTAGATATAGGATTGTACTTCTATGGTCTATTTGATTATTGCATGTAATAGTGATATTACACACATGGGTTTTAGTTGTTTCTTGATATTTTCACTATTATTATTTGCCCCTCTATGAAGGGCAGGGCCACTCCCATTATGAAGGTGTGTGGAATACCATTGGTCTATGGTTGGAGGTAAAGAACTCAAATGTGTTTTTCTCTATGTCATTTGATTCAACCAAATGGAATTATACTCAGGCTAAGTTATGGATCATGGAGTTGTTTGTATGGCTCATATTATACTGTTGTACTCATTATTTATATTTTGGCATTATACTACATTGTAACTTATTATTTATGGATGGATATTCAACATAGCAATGGTTGTGTGATTTTATATTATTATAAAAATGTAAAAGTAGTGGCTATAAAGCACATTTATGACTAATTTATTATTTATATTAGTATTGGTTATACTAACTTTATTCTATTGTGCTTGATTGACAATTACTCGGCATATAGACTAGTTTATTACTTGATTATGAAATGGATTTGATTTAGCTAGTGGGATAATGTTATTTTAGCATTTATTGGTTTTATTTCATTTAGTTTTCAGATACTAAACAAATAATTATAATTAATCTAACAGTGAGTAGGTTATCCCAATGAGGTATAACACTAAAAATTCTTGAATCACTTCCTCAAAGTTAATGCATGATTCCATCATTTGCACTTCATACACAAATACCAAACCTATATAATTTGGAAGTTTAATCTCCTAAAATCTTTAGACCATGACTCTCATTCCACAACAAGAAGAATCTTTTGTTGTATACAATTATTCTACTAAGTAAGAAATCTTCAATATTTTCTTAAAATTTTCTATTTTACATCAATAAAATTGATTCATGGATAGTAATATACTAAATCTCTTATATTAATTTATAAAAATCTTTGTAGACATTTAAAATACAAACATGCTAATAAATATGAAAATTCCTCTTTTGGTATTTTCCTTTTAGTCTATTATTAGATAGGTCAAGAAGTTCCAAATTCTCACAATCCCATAAACTGGTAAGTTTACTTTGTGACAACTAATTTTAATGGAGAGAAAACATTTTTTACTTATTTGAGGATTCAAATGGAACATATAATTTCATATAGAGCATGAACTAGTAGGTTTTGATTGAGAGAAGACTTGATTTCCATCGTAAATACACCATTAGTAATTGTAATTTCATCCAATCTAAAAAAGGGTAGTCAATTCCTTCTTCATTGACAGAAATTTTTAAGAAGTCAATATCTTTTGACTTTCAACTATAATCTTGGTTATTTCAAGATAATGGTCCTTCTCTAATTGAAAGTAGAAGTTATCAAACCATAGAATTATGTGAGCTATGGTTCTACCATTATTTTATATATTCTTTGGACTTATCAACTGAATTTACTTTAACATTCTAATAATCATGAAATTTGAGAGTTTCAAACTTATCCAAATAGTCAAAAAAATTACAACCAAAATATTTTTTTCAAACAAGACAACTAAAAACCTCTTATGGGTACAATATAAAAACATGGGGAAGGGGAAAACATCACTAACAAAATTACATTTATTGAAAACAAACCCACATAACAAAATATGAAAGGTAAATACAATCCAAAATTATGCATAAAATCAAACTATTTACTAGGGGAAATGGAAAAATAGCAAGACTAAACAAGGCCATTCACAAGTTGGGGAAAATACGAGCGTTTTTGGGATAATTTTTTGCAAGATGAGAAAAACTCTTGCAAATACATGAATAATAATAGAAACATAGTTTTATTTTCATCCACATAAAAAACATGAGGCATAGGCAGGAAAATAAATATAGACCCAAGCACTTAACCATGGGCAACTAGGATGCAAAGATTTCTTGTTTTTATATAAAGACACATGACAAACAAATTTTTGGCATGAATACAAGAATTATGATTCAAATTAGAATTTGGAATGAAAACATGAGATATGCCTCTAATATCTTTGCATTAGGGTTTCTCCTGTGGCTCTTCTTCCATTAATGGTTGAACCAAATTTTACTTAGATGCATCAAAAGGTGGGTTTAGGACCAAAATCTCACATCACTCAAAATTATTAGAAACTTCTTCTAGCTTATTTTTTTTTATTTTTTCCTCATCACCTATATCTTATACATTTGTGTACATCTTTTTATGTTCATTATTTATCTCATGTTCTTGGAAGGAGGTTTTTAATGACTTTTCAATGTATTCTTCTATGGCTTCTATTTCTTGAGCTATCATGTCAATAATTTCCTTATTTTCATTCCCAACACCAATAATTTATTCTTTTTTAATTTTATCCACTTTGTAAAAGTTTTGATGTGGTAAATTTTATCTTCACTTGATTTATATATCTCATAGAAATATTTCAAAAATTTCACCCTCTTGGGATCATCAATAATCTCACTATTTAGATTTTCTTTAAAAAAAGATATGAAGAGGAAAACATTTATTTTTGTATTATCATTTACAAGAATCTAATCAGCCCTTCACTTGGGTTATTTTAATATTTATTTCTTCTCTTTTCCACCAACTATCCATGCTACTAAGCTTTTCAATCACAAATTAGACTTTGGGAAGTGATAACAAAGCCCAAAATATCAAAATAATTTGTTTTATTATATCATTTCTAAGATTAATTTCAATAGAGTCATAAAAAATTTTGAAATGTAAATATTCCATTCAAACTTTGGAAATCAAATGCATCATTCAATCCCTAATGATGTCATCAAAAACTGCTAGAAAAAATTTATATCATTGGGGTTTTTCTTAGTTTTATGACTTGTCCAATTGGGTATGACACAAATATAGAAATAATTGGATAAATAACCATTGATTTGGTAATTTTTCTCTATTTTTAATAGGGGAATATCCCTCATGTGATTATGGGTTTTTTTTTTTTTTTGTACTTTTAACTAGAAAGTAAAAAAAGGAAATGAAATTAGGAAATGGTGGAAGCTGAAAATGGGATAATAATGGAGGATGGAGGTTAAGGTGAAGGTGAGAAACCATGGAATAATAAATATAGATAACCATGGGAAAAACTTAGAATTAAATTAAATTATAGAAAAATTATTCCTCTCACACAAAAATGGAAGTAGGTTTATCAAATGTAATAGGAACAAAAATCTTTCCTTGAACCACAGAGTCTCCCCAAAACTTGGGTTGGGTATAGTTGGTAAAACTCCCATACATTGGGTTTTCAACATAAATTCTATAAAAATCAATATTTGCACACAAAAAATAAAATTAAATATTTTTAATGGATTATCTATCTATGAACAATAATACATAATTCACAAACAAATAACATCAAAACACTCAAAGTTGAATATTAATCTCACCTACTTGATTATAATCCATTGATTAGATCTGAGAAATCATAAAACACATAAAAATTTATTGTCAACTCATTGTCAATTATACAAATTTTAATTTTGTACAATCTTTTCACAAAAAAATGAAGTTGGAAATCCATCCATTGCAATAACTCAAACCTAGAGCTAATTTTACTCTAACTAGAGTTGGACCATCTATGATTTTTTTTGGTAATTTTTTAAATATTTTTTATTTTATAAGGTAAATAGCTTCATTTTATAGGGACCATGAACCATATTTAAAAAATTTAGAATAATTTAGCAAGACCTATGGGCTTAAAAACAAAAATAGAAATAGTACTAACAACTTATTATCCATGTTGAAGGCAAAATAATAGAAAAATAAATAGCACACTATTCCAAGAGGGGGGGTCCCTCTATAGGTTCCTTGTAATCCTTAAACACATTCTCCTACATTCCCTATTTATTCTTTTTAATTTTATCCCTAGTTCTATTTATGGGCCCTTCTGCATCTTCCTTAGGCAAGATCATTCTAGGTCTCTTCTACATCTATTCCTTCATATGGGTCTTCTTGGTGGGGGTTATAAAGGGGATATTTGGGGAACATGTATCTACCTCTATAATGTGTTGCTTTAATGGGTTATTTTCATCCTTAGCTATATGAGTGGAGGATTAGATCATTTTATCAACCTCTTTGTTCATATAGTTCTAATCATGTAAAAGGCTTATTAGACACATCCCAACCTCAAAAAGCTTATTATTAAACTTTTCTAGTTGTTCTTTATTAGTTTTGATCTCCTCTATCATTTGGGTCTTTACTTTCCCTACCACATACCCTAAGGTTCCTTCATCCATCAAGAGTGGTTTAGGTTTAAGAATAGATAGTTTTAGGGAAGGGTCTCTAGCTGAGGTTTTGGTATTGGGGCTATCATGTGAAATATTGATTATCGAGTGGTGGGACCCTGATTTAGGGTCTTCCTCAAAATATTCTTCCTAAAAATAAGACCCCTCTAATAGAACCTTTCTAACCTCTAACCTAAAAGGTCTCACCGTGTTCTACCAATAACAAGATAAGGCCATGGTACATGATGGGATTAGCTTCATTGATTTGGTGCATGAGAGTAGTGTTCTCTAAGGATTTGAGGATAAAATATGGAAGGCTAGTTTTTTAACCCTAAAAATTATTTATAAAGATAAATTTATGGGAAAATATTAGGGTTTACTTACTTTCAAGTGTCAGATTCTTCATTATTTGTAGGCAAACTTATTTTTTAAATATTAACAGTAACTTTCATTCCACATTTAAAATAAAATATTAATTATAATAAGAATTAATTTTCTCAATGACCCCAAATACATATATGTTCTTTGACACTCTTTTTGACATTCTTTTAGGACTATAATTTATATTAATTAATTCTAAAAATAATTAGTAGTTTAATTAAGTCAATAAATTTAAAGCTTGGGCCCATAAACATCCTCTTGAAAATTAATTATGTGAAAATTTACCTATAGTGTTTAATTTTATTTTATTTTATGTATTCATGTAAGCATCAAGGCCTCAAATGAAAATTACTCAAGTGGGTAGTAAAATTTGGATTCAATATCATCACTACAATAGGACCTCTGCACACTAAACTAAAATATCTACATGTACTCTTCTAATGGATCATCCTCTTTTTGTGACGTTATAAAATTTCATATCTATGGGGGTATCTACCCTTGTATTATTCTTGGTGATTTATAAGTAATTTCTCCTTTATGTCTTTCTAGTTACTTACAATGTCATTTCCCAAGCCCATGAACCATGAGAGAGCTACATCTTTGAGAGTGAATGGAAATAATTGCATCATTTATGCATCTTAATTTTAGTTAAATATATCTAACATGAAATAAAACTTGAAGATTAAATTATTGGGGTATTCAATTGGCATCCCCTAAAAGTTAGTAAATGTTGATGAGGGAAGTTTTTTTGTGGGGATAACACCTACTAAGGTGTTGGTAGTGAATTCAAAGGTGAAAGGTTAGTTGATAGATGTTTCTCCTTTAATGTTTCCTGTTATATTTCATACTATTTGGTCATAACCTAAAAATTAGACCCATAATTTTTTTTCACTTCTAAGGTTATGATGTTTGTTTTCAACAATAATTCTTGCACATGTTTAATTGAATTCCAATAACTTCCATGGAGATGCGTATAAGATTGATTTTATCCACCCATGGTAATAATGAATGGTATTACTAAAATTAGTTTAAGTTCCATATGAAAATTCCATCAAGAAACCCAAATCACAACGCTTGGCCTTTATAAGACTTTCTACTTATATAATTAGAGCAGACAACAAAGAATGTCTCCAACCACTTCATAATTAGAATTCTAATGCATATTAGACTTAGATAACCAATTTAAAGTTTTTATTTTTTTAATATTAACTCCAAATATTAAGATTAAATATCTCATTCAAATTATTTTTAACTCCATGTTAGTGTGACATTTCTAAGATGGACATTATTTAATTATAGTAGTCCTTAAGCACAAGCAGGTTCATTATTTCATGTTTACTAGAAAATTAATGTAGAATCAGTTATGAAATAAATTCAAACATCAATGAATATAAGGAAACTCCAAAAAAATATTCCATGAATTTATTCCCAAAGGAGGTATGTCTTTGAGTAGTTAAATGCTTATTTAGGGTTACGTAACATTCATTCTATAACATTAATTCACAAGTTAAGTAATGCAACCAAGAACTAGACATTACCAAATTAATATATTGAGGTGTTAATCCAACTTTAACTATTAAAAAATTATATCCCAGGAATAGAGTACCTATGAACCACATCTTATAAACCAATTCCCACTAATTATTTTTATTCTATCAATTCTTTGTTTGATAGTAATAAAAAGAATGTATTTTCTTATCCAATTTGAACAATTTTAATACACCTTTAAAATTATGTTTGTAATAACATCTAACATATTTTTACTTTATATGGAGTTAGTTACACACAAGTTTTGAAACCAACAATAATTATAACTTTGAATATTTCCTTAAAATGGAAGATACAATCACTGATATCAATGACTTCCTAAACATAATACCAAATTTTAATTCCATAGAGACACTATGCGAATAATGGAATTTAGTATGTATATTGTACATGAATGTCATGTTTAAGAAACTAAAATTTCATTATAGTTTTCCTTCCTCAATTCATTAAACAATCAACAAACCTCTTAATTCAAACTCATACACCATAAAGATCCTTTATTATTTATATATGTAGTGTTAATAAATTTTTTGTTTACTTGAATGATATTAACTAGATGAACTAAATAGTAGAATACCAAGAGATTGTTGCATGAATAATAGTATTTAAATATGTTTTCCTCTTTCTTCGCATTTCCATATCTTTCAAAAACATCCACTCCCAAAATGCATTCTAATATAAATGAACATTGATGTCAAAATAAATTTAATAATCATTCACAACAACTCATTTTCACATTGTAACATGCATACTTATTAAAACTGCCAAAATTATAAGACTATAAGCTTCAACATAATACTTTATAACTGATACAAGGTAATAATATAACCCAATACCTTCCTAAACCATGTTACTCTTTCTTATATTATCCTTAATGATAAAAATAGAAACATATAGAGAAGTTGTTGTACTTCATAAGTTATTGATAAATTTAATAGTCATGAATATTCCCAAACATAAACACATTGCCTTATTTTCTAATAATAGAAGCTACAAAATAAATCACCCACCACAAACAACTTCAATAGTACCAATACAATGACCTTAATTTTTCAATCCTATCAATCAACTATTATCAAAATATCCCAAAGGAAACCTTAATAATCAAACACACCACTAACACATATTACATCTTTTGAATTATAAATAAGCAAGTAGACAAGTTTTTAGGACCTCTAAAATAGAAACAATGAATTAAATAAGTCCTTTTTAAAACTGCCATGCTCATCAACTATCCATTATCAAATAAGAATCTATTATTCTATAATTTAATAAATAGATATAAGAAGTAGATCATGATGTTTAATATAGGTAATATTAATCAAAAATTAATATTGAGAACTTATTATTTACCCCTCCACATTGTTTTGTCAAAAATAATGGATTATGAGTACACATCTAGTTATTAATTTATCAATGCTAAATAAATGACCTTCATAATAATTGTAGTCCCACTTCTTTATTAGGTTTTAAAAAAAAACATAAGAGAGTAGACCACTAGATCTAGCAATAAAAAAATTACAATCTCACCAAATTGGCACTCAATTAATCCATAATCTAGATGTTTATACAATGACAATAACCAAAAATACAAGTTCCATGAACTAGGAAATGAACACATACAATACTAACCATCATGTTTGCCTTGAATCTACTTTGAAATAATAGGATAAATTCTTACAATAGCCAACATAAAATATTTTCCATACATGTCTCCTCTTCCAAAGAAGGTTTGCTTCTTGAATTTCCATTCAAATTTCTAAATTAGTGACTACCATGCATAGTAAGGCATTCCATTAAACATAATGATAAACTATAACTAGATAAATTCCAATTTCAACCCAAAATATTTAAAATGTTACAATAACAATAAGAAATATAACATCATTATTTATCTAAATAGATTTGATCATTAAAACATATACATGTAATAAATGAATATTAATATAACATTATCCAAATATATTACAGCAGTAAGAAGAACCAAAGGCAACATTCCATCTCTAGATTAACATATAACTAAATAAAATTTATTATAATTTACTAAAAGAAATAAAATGCATCTAGATGCATCTGAAAGAAGTCAAAGGCCTTGATACCATTGGAATCAAAATGAACCATCTCAAAACTAAAAAACCATATACATCAATGGCCATCATTTCAACTATACACAGAGATCTAGTAATGATTCAAATTATCTCATCCATTGTTGGTATCCCTACACAACCTAGCAATCAGTTTGGGGTTGGAATAGGACACCACATGAAGGATTTAATAAATAAAAATAAAGGATATAGAGGCATATTTGAATAATCAGATCTAGATTCACACAACCAAGATAAAACCAAGAAACCAAATATAGATAGAAACACAACACATCTATCACATGGTCATTCAAGAAACACAGTGAAGTAAAAACACCCATTAACATTTACATAACTATCCAAACAATCCACTACCTTTGTCATAAAAAAAATATATTTTTATGCAATCAAAAGGGATAGATAGTTCTAGGTGTTCAAATCCCTTTGGATTTCTAAAATTATCCATTTAGCTTTAATTGTATGCACTAAAATAAGTATCATTCATCTATATATACAAACCATCATTAGATGGAATAATTAAGGAGCTCTATAAGATATCATGCCTCTTATGAAGCCCATTCAACTTCCAAGGTTTTTTCTCAAATATATATGTATGTTATCATATCTTGATTTCTCTCTAATTGAATAACCTATTTATCCATGGATTATTATGGTTGTTATTTGATTAACGAATATTAGATTAAGATTTATGTCATATGTTAATTATGGGATAGTTATATCTTGTTTAATTTACATGCTTGATATGTTATGAGATAATTTTAATTTCATATTTTGTACTTGATGATCATGTTTATTACTTTATACAATAGTATTTTATGGATATATTTATGTTTCAAGATAACTACCTGCATTATTATGAGGTGGATGTAGGATAAATCCATTGATCACAGTGTGATGGAGGGAGGGAATCATCAAAAATTATGGTGTAGATGAAGGCATTAGGAAATGATAGAGAGGAAAATTAGAAACCCATGCACACAACATAGTAGATTAACATGTTTTGTGATTATTTTTTGAGTTAGATAGTTGTAGCATGTTTTTTATTTCTATTATACATGTTTGTTATGATATTAATGTTTGTTTATGATCATGTTGTTTTGATTGTGTGATTTCACTAATATAGTTGTGTTACTACATTAAAAATTGTTGATGTTATTGCTTAGTTGTAAAAATGAATCTGTACCTATCTTTTTGTGACTTACCATTGTATTTAACATAGTTGAATGTTTGTATAAAAATGATTGTTTGGATTCATTTGTATATTAATAGATGGATTCTTTTACTTATCTTGATTAGTTTATTAAGTGACTACTTATATTTATAAGGTTACTATTATAATTTTTAATAATTGCATAAACCTATAATAAGGCATTAATGAGTTATAGTAATTTGTTAGGCATTAATGAATGAATTTAGTTATAATGGTAAAATGATATTTATGTTATTGACTTAAGAATTATATAAAGCCTTAGTGCTTAGGTAATAAAGATAATGTTATGCAAGGTAATATAGATAATTTCATTATTTAATGATTATATAGGCATCATTGTGTTTGATTCTTGTATGACTTGGTAACATTGTTAATGGTATTTTAATAGTCATAATATATATTAACTTATCATATGGTCATTATGTTAAGTGGACTTATTATTTAGTTGACATTTCATGAAATGATAATGTGTGATGATTTTTATAAAGTCAAATGCATAAATGTTTATCAGGGTCAATGAGCATGCATATTTCTAACGATTAAATAATGATTATTTTAATTTTTATGGAAAAGGTTCAAGATTATTAAGGTTTATAATCTATTTTGAATTGAGTTAATAATCATTTAGCAAAACCATTATGGAGTTGGCAGATTTTTACATGAGAAATGGTGGAAGACTATTATTATGTTGAGTTATTCACATCATGCAATGTTTTAGTCATTAGTTTCTACCAAGTAAAGGGGAGAAATTGGTGTGATGAGGAAGGGTATGGAAGAGAATAAAAGGAAGTGGAGAGAATCTTAAGAGGGCATGAACATAAGGGCATAGAGAGAATGAATGGTAGAGAGAATAAGGGTGAAGATGTTTGAGCTATTCTTGAAGGACAAGAACAAATATTGGTGAAATTAACCAGGTTGGTAATGTATTTAACTTTCTGGATAAAATGAGGATAAAATTTTGTGTATATTTACATAGGGGTTTTATGTAGTTTCATTTTGTTGAAATTATTCAAAGGGTTATAGGTTTGTCCCTATGGATGGTTCGGCCATCCACAGATCCAAACCTAATCCCTAGAACCCTAAAGCCTAAAACGACTTGGACTGTGTAAATATTTAATTTTTAATAAAATTTTGTGATGAGTGGATTAAAATTTGTGTATTATCTAAAGTCAAATTTATCCCTATTTAAAGAAATAAAAGTTTAAATATAGTCAAATATATATATATGATAAATAAAGAATTTGATTGTGTCTATTTATTTGGGAATCCTATTCTAAATGGTGTTGGGACTTCTAGTTAAGTAAAATTTACATACTAGGCTGAAGTATATTCATGACTAAAAATTATGGGTTTTTAATTGTTTTACCTTAAGGAATAATATTGTGTGTTATAGGGTTGAATAAAAACTTGAATATATATAAAGAGTATTTCTTTTTCTTTTAATATATACATATACCTAGTCCATTATACAGACCCTTTTAGGGATTTGAGTGTGTGTAATTCATTTGGAAGATTAAATAAATTGGGTTTGTTCCATTAATGTGTATATCATAATGATAAGATATATACATATATAGGGATATATATATACACCCTATAAGATTTTAGTGACTTAGAGTATATATACATACCAATGTGTGTGTGTGTGTGTGTATAGTAAGGGAAATTGATTTAAATATGATTGAGACTTTTATTAATGAGGTCTTAAGTTTCATAAAGAACAGTTCTATTATACAAATTTTATATCCTCTGTTTATATAAATATTAAACCATAAATTGAGTTAAATATATGGCTAAGTATGTTAGATATACATAAGTGGAGAATATTTGTATTTGACTATGGATACCAATCTATGTTTATAGACATATATGACTTAGATATAAAATCTTTAGTCTATTCACAGCATATAGTGTAGAATAGAGATCTAAGTTTTAATTAGATGACTATGTAATCTTGCTTGCCAATATTTTGGTATTTGCATGTATAAACTCAAATTGTTATACGAATGAGAAATTTAAGGCATAGAATTATTTTTTTCTATCTCTTGAATCCATAGAATTGATAAAGTTTATTTGGGTTGAGTTTGAATCGATATTGAGAAAAAATTTGGGTTTATTTAGTCGAAGCATTAAATTTGAAATTATTTGGTATTATGAACTTATGTTAGAAACAATCTTAAGTTTATTATTATACAATAGTGTACATTTATGTATTAAGTATTGGATGTGATTTTAAATACTTCAGTGAAGGTTGTTGTTGAATTTCAATACTGAAACATTCTAGTTATCTTAAGTTGAAATTAACAAGTGAATTTTTTATTAGATAATATAAGTATATGTGTTTGATTATATATGTGATACTCATTAATATTGTGGACAAAAAATATTTCCATATAGAGTATAACATATAATGCATATATAATTAAATGTTTATATAGTTGTTCATTAAATTATACACAACTATGTATATGCTTAATATATACCTATACAATATGCATGTAGATTGGGACTCAGTTATAATTTATATATATATATATGGATAGAGAAAGAGAGAGAGAGAGAGAGAGAGTATAACATAGAATGAGTATACAGTTAAATGTTTATATAGTTGTTCATTAAATTATACACAACTATGTATATGCTTAATATATACCTATATAATATACATGTAGATTGGGACTTAGTTCTTATATATATATATATATATATATATATATATATATATATATATATATATATATATATATATATTCACTTAGTAAAATAATTAAAAATATAGCATGGTATGACAAATGTATATGGGTGTATTTTGATTACCTCAGCAAATTTCTAAGTGAGTATGATTGTTTGGGGAAAACATTTATATAGGAAACTATTTGAGATTGAATACTTGACATTTTGATCATGTGTGTTAAAATGAGCTTATTTATATGTTCTTTTAGTAAGATGTTTTTAATTTGTGATTAATGTTATATTACTTTAATTAAATAACATTTTAAGTTACATATAGATATTGAGTAACTTGTAGTCTAGATATAATTCTTACCTAGATAGTATGTTTATATTGAGGACTATTTATGATTTTTTATTATTTAGTAATAAATTAGATGATTATTAGATTCATAGCATTACATTTGATGGAGTAAATGTATATATTTGATATTTCCATACTTAAAATATTTTATGTCTACTAATAGGTAGTATTTTGATTGAATCTATTTCATTTTTATATTATTATATAATTAACCAAATCTCACATTTATGACACTAAATAAGTAGTGGATGGATTCCACTGGCTTAATTAGCACAATCAATACAAGATGAGGAGTAATCTAATTGAGTGGTGTGTATGAAATTAATTGATCCTAGATATCATTAACTATTTGAAAACTTTATCCAAAGTAATGTTTATAGTTAAAAATTGTCATTTCATGTGTTTGATATAGTTTACATGTTTGTGTGATATCATGTTAGAATGGATTTATTTATGGTACACATAATGTATTAGTTATCTTATAACACATGGGTTCTAGTTTGTCACTTTGGATTCCTACACTGTCATTGTCTACCCATCCATTAAGGGAGGGGAATTTCTTTATTGGGAGATAGTACATGGGATCGATGGTCCATGGTTGGTGTGAAAAAGCACTTGGATGATGCTCTCCCTCCCTGTAGTAGTACTATACTAGAGACTACACTTGAGTTTACAAATGGATACTCATGCTTTGTAGTGCTTTGTATCATTGTATTATTATTGAGACATTATTATTGTTGAATATATACTGTTTATTCATTTGTACATCTACAACAGTGGTTGTAACATTATATCAGTCATGGCTGAAATTGTATTATTACTTTAATGAAATAAATGAAGTCTTTATTATTTAATTATCATTGTTATATTTTGATATATCATTATCATGGTGATCATTAGTTGAATGGATTATCTATAAACCTTATGGGTTTAACTAATTATTATAAATCTAGATAGTACCCTACTGAAGGCATATTTCCCTGATCTCTTTCTCACTTGGACTAACATTGGAATGATCTAAGACTATGGGACATGTGTATCTAAGACCAGACCTCTAGATTTGTGAGGTTAGTTCCTATGAATATATCACTTTACTCGGTTTACTAAAACCTAATTTGTGTTTTGGGATGAAAAGGGTTAGAAGTAAAATTAAATGTAAATCTTATTCTACTAATGGTGATATACCTATATTGTTGGTTCATCCATTCTATTTGAGCTCATACAACACTGATAAGTAATGCAATGATTGAATCTACAACTCCAAAGGATTATTATGTAATAGTATTTTAGATATAGGTTTCATCAAGTGATCTAATCATGAGGGTAATGATGGTAGGCCTAATTCAAGGCACTAACCAATCAATATATTTACTATTACTAGCTCAGTAAATCAACATCAAACATTATATATGACCTGCATAAGATGGAATACTAGTAAATAGGTAAGATTAGGACCTACCAAGGGATAAAATACTACCACATGTGAAAATAAAACAAATATAATCACACTAGACTTGTATATGGAATCTAAAAATAGTCATTTTATTATCTCAAGAGGTTACAAAGCTCAATCTTGGCAGAGTTTCATCATGCCCAAGAGAGGGATCCTAAAAATAAGCTTGAAAGCCTAAATATATAGAACAAGAGAAAAGAATAAGCCAATATATTGGCATAGAAGATAGAGGAAGGAGTCAACTCTACATTAAATCAAGTCAAAATCCACTATATCTTGTAGCAAATAGTCCTTAAGATATCTCTTTTGTGTCAAATGCCTTGCATGTTCCTTGCATGAGCTCTTTTGCATTAGAAAGAGATGGTGGGACCTTTTGAATTGTTCAAACTCTTATTACATGCATTATATTCCACATATTTATTGACAACTCCTATTGAAGTGAGTTCAAGTTAAGTCAATGACCTCTCCTTGAAAAAAAACCATGGAACATGCCACTTTGGATTAGTTAATTCATGGTGAGGACCAATTAAATATGTGGATGAAGATAATACCAACATTGCATGGAAAATACATTTAATGACCAGTTAGCTCATGTGATCTATAACTCAAAAATCTATAATGAATCATGGAAAATCTTCATTAACTAATTCAATGTCTCTTTAATGCCAATTTTAGTCTCACTTGATTTGGCCAAATAGGCTTAGTAGCCTAACTTATTGTATTTGATGTAAATTATAACCTACATTAAAACATTTTAACATGAAAATAAAATGATATTTAGTCCTTTAACAACACTGAATATCATTATATAGGTCCTTTTTATGAACAAACACCTACAACTTGGTCAAACAAGTTGACTAGGTCAAACTACCTTGAATTTTTGTAGACTAGCTATTTTGAATGAGCTCATATAGGTATTTATAGGCTTGGTTTTGAAAAAATAATGGATTGAGTAGAAATTAAAAGTTCCAAACTTCACTCTTCATGGATTAGAATCCATTAAACTACCTTGTACCTTTCCTTTTAGCACTTTTTCTTTAAAAAACTCTATTTTTTTCCATGATCCATATAATTCCATAAAACAAAGTACCATATATGGGACCCTCTGTAAATTTAATTCATGTTTTAATAGGATTAAATATGATCCACAAGGTTTTTATTGAAATAAAATTGATTTTTCTCAAATCTGGTCCTTAAGAGGGTTTGGGAGGGTTTTTATGGGGCAATTAAATATGATTTTTATTGTTATAGGCTTTAAGGCTAGCTTTAGGCCTTTTGGCCAAAATTAAGTTTCCAGGTAAAAGGTGACTATACATGGATATGATGTATTCAAAAAATATATTTTAAATTCAATTTAACACTTTTTTACATAATTTTTATTTGCAAACTCCATTTTGATTTGATGCCTTTTAAGACTGCCTGTAGGGTTGACTACCTGTCTATGTGTCTATATGGAGTTTTGATGACTTTCCTCTGATAACATTAGATTATCCTATCCATTATATGTTTCAATGTCAATCTAACTCTCCATTTGTCTTCAAAAATCTATTTTATTCCTTGAAGCCTCTCAAACCACCTGAGTGACATCACTCCTAGCATAGTACATCAGATTGTTTGCTAGATTTGGCCCTCAAGGGCATGGTTTGCATATATTTTTGAGTTTTATCATCCCCAATTAAGTGTATCTATATTTAAAATAATTATTCCATGATTATAAAACACTTATATGATCTTTAAACTCTCTTCCACACTTAAAACTCTTCAAGAAGTATGTTTGCTTGCATTTTGACTATGATTAGACAAGTAGGTGACTATGTAAAAATTACTAATATTTTACCTCATAATTTTACCCAAATAAGATTTTTTATAGGTATATCAAGTAATTATTATAAATCATACCAATTCTCATGCTTAGATGATGCATATTTTGGCCTATAGGTGGATTTTACTCAAAGTTACCAGTAGGCTACCTCCTTTTAAGTCCTAAGACTGAGTTTTCTTCCTTTTCACCTTGTTTTGGGCTTGATAATGTTGGATATGTCTTAGATATATCATTTAAAAACCTCTTGAATTTGTTTCATCCTTCATTTATTATATTTTCATATCTATGTCACCTCTCTCAGACCTTACCTTCTTAAGAACCCTCATCTTGACTTTGTACCAATAGTACTATAGGTAGTCATTTATGAGAAATGGAGGTATTTGATCATAATTTTATCCTTTTTTGGTTATTTTTAGACATAATAATCATTTTAAATATCCTTCTAGTCTCTTCCTCAAGCATATTCACTCTTTTGCATGGTTTTAGGCCCACACACTATATTTTTTCATACAAGTTTGTACTTTCATCTACATGAGCTTGACAATGTTTTAGTGGCTTTAAAAATGGTTTTGGATATGTCCAAATTTGAGTTTATTTTAATTATATGATTCATGTTTTCACTCATTGACTTGAATGGTCTTAAGTGCCTCTTTATAGTATATGATTGTATCAAAGAGAAGAAGGAACTTATATGGTTGTAGATGACTCTCACAATTGACCATGGTAGTGTTATTGAGTGATTGGATCCCCATATTCATCATATTAATAATTCTATATAATAATTATTCCATGAACTTCTATGTGATAATATGCTTTCCATAAACCACTATGATTTAATCCTTTTGATTTTTTTGGGAATAGGATTGTTTAGAAGGTTGTAGGTGGTCATTTTGTGAAGTATGATTGTTTAGAGCTTCCAAATGAACCATATGTTATGTTATTACCAAACATAAAGGTTATATTCAAACATGTAATAATATTCATTTGAACTCATGCCAAAACAACACCACTTCCACTATTTTTAACTTGGTAACTCAAGTTTCATACTCTAAGATACCCTTAATCTACTGTAGGTGGTTATTTAATTGTAAACATACTGGGCTGAGAGTGATTCCTACTCATGATCTATCATTGATACCAAAACCTACATGCATATATTTATAATAATATGTCTCCTTTCATCATACCATCATGACCTTCTTGTAAAATAGACATCCTCTCTTAACCTTGACTGTGCTTTAATGATTGTAGGTCCTTGTATAAACTTTAGCTAAATTTAAGATGCTTTGGGAGTTTAAACAATAGGTAGAGGTGTAAATTAATTCACTTGTCAAATTATCTCCATATTAAATTCTATAACCTCTCATAAGGTGTTTAAATATATTTGAAGTCTCCTCAAGATCATTGTCTACCTTATAGGCCTATGAGTATCTCTAAAGTTGACTGTAGGTCTCTTGAAGAGTTTACCTAATGGTTCTTTAACTTAGACCTATATTATTATTTAAGATCTATATTGAGGTTAACAATCCCCATAACATTTATGAACTTGGTAGTGATTTAGATTCTTTTCATCTTGATAGGCCTTTTTATGAGGTTGAAACCCTTACCTACTATAGGTTACTTGATTACAGGCCTATAGGTGGAGCTTACAAGACACTTGACTGCCAATTGATGGTTTAAAATCATGAATGAAGCCATAATATAAACAAAAACCATTCATTTGAAAATTAACCTTCAATCACATATTGATGTTATGACCAAACATCTTAAAATACTATGTCTTTTATCACTATAGATAACTATGATTATACCATCTATATGGATAGATTTTGAATTAGGTCCTTAGAAGGCTAGAAATAGTATCTTGTGAACCTATCATTAAATCATGTCAACTTGAGGAGATATATTTGAGAAAATTTCCTAAACAAAACATCTTTTATCCCCTCATATTTGTACTTTCATGCAAACTATTGGTTGTTGGTGTATTATTATAGGTTGCCTTCTTGGCTGTATATCTTCATCTTCACACTTATGATGGTTTCTACCCCTTGACTCCTTATGACATTGGATTCATGGAGTGGAGATGAATTAAATTATTAAGGAGTGAATGGATGGTGTGAAAACATGAATGGAGGGTGGAAATAAGCCTTACACAATGAGAATGGCAATGCAAAGTAATGAGAATGGAGATGAAATAAAAATGGGGTGATAAGAGATAATAAGAGAATGCCAAGACCCATTTTAAAAATCCTATGAAAACATAGGGTTATCCT
Organism: Torreya grandis; assembly: GCA_037957365.1. Lineage (NCBI taxonomy): Eukaryota > Viridiplantae > Streptophyta > Pinopsida > Cupressales > Taxaceae > Torreya > Torreya grandis. The sequence goes on along the minus strand of JARHVA010010703.1, from coordinate 38,267 downwards.
CTACCATATATGTCCATTTAGAGGCATTTGAAGGAGGATAAGAGGCTGAATTTAAAACCTAAGAATATACTAGGAACCTTAACAAATGCTACAAACTTTAACATTTGCAAAATAGTGACTTTTGAGATACTTGAGAACACAATGATGGGATTTTTATATGAATATTTTAAATAATATCTTTATAATATTTCTTGGAAAACATAAGAACATGATGGAGACATTGTAAACAAGAAACCAAGAAATCTTTGAAACCCTTTCTCTGTCCTAGATCATACGATGTTGCTTCACATGTTTGTATACTATAGATTTATAATATTTTATCTTCTTGATATCTATTTGTCCCTTACACATCTAGAACAAAAGTAATGGTTACCATGAAAATTTTAATCCTATCCCTAATAAGATCCATAACCTATATTTATTTTGTTGTGATGCCCTAATGAGGTGAAATTACAAAAAATTGACTACCTTCCTAGATGTAGGACTACTGATATATGCCTTGACTCCAAAAGGATGATTCATGGAGGAGATATAACCTATTTCAGAACCATTTGTCTAGATGGAATCTCTTTGGGTCTACTTTCTTTGTCAAAAATTGTAGATCTAGATTTTCTCTCTCATGGTCATACCACCTACAAACTTGAAGGGCTCTCCCTATGTGCAATCAAGAAAGGTAAATAGAAGGAACTAGTTTTGGGCCTATTTTGAGTCTTTTTGATTTAAATATCTTATATAACACTTGATATTCCCTCCTCCTCATGATCATGGCCTCATTTGTATAGAAAATTTGTACAAGTTCGTACTTTGCTTGAAAAATACATTGAAAAAGGCTCTTTCTTGCATATTTATTCAAACTTAATTCATTTTAACCACCACTTTAGTGCATGAAAGAGAATTTAACAAGTCATTGGATGTGTTATAACAAATAATAAACTTTTTTATATCTTTTAATATGCAAAATTGGCATATGTGAGTCCTTTTGGGACCTATTCAATCTTAAAATTGCATGAAAATGTATTTTCAAGGCATGAAACTTTAGATAAAGATAATGTCATGAAAATGAAAGTATTTCAAAGTATTATGAAGTATTTTATGACCTTTTGACACCAATTTTATCGTTAATTCACCAAAACTTGTCCCTTTTAGGCCAAAAATCACAGTTTAGACCACTTTGAATAGGCTTGTAATGTTACCTTAAGATGTTTTGAATTATATGGGTTGATATTTGGCCTTGATAGGATAAATTACTAACATTTTTGGTGACTCACAGGGGTTGACCAGCCTATTGATCAAAATAATCCTACTATATTTTATATGACAATGATAATCTGAGACATTGTTTGATGGCCTGATGACTCTCTTGATTGCCAAACATACTTCTGAAATTTGATACACCTATTTTAACTGTTACAAAAACAAGACTGAAAGGAAACAATATGAGTAACAACAACTAAATTATGAATTAAACAAAACTAACCTAAGGAAATAAGAAAAAAGATAAGGAAACAACAAGGCAATATACTACTACTTATGCTAATCACTTATTAAAACATGATAAATAACATGAAATGAAAATATTTCCTTCTTGGTCAAATGGAAAGATGGATTGTCCACCATGGGACCTTGAATCATGATTTACACCTCTTAGTAGCTTATTTTTTAATATTGGATCAGTTGCATGTTCTTGGCCTCTTGGTGATGTAGTTGGGCCTCTTACTTCCATTCTCAAATGCATGGATTGAAGATATGTATCCAAAACCCAATCATAATCCTCCCATATTCTTCTAATTTTTAAGAATAATACTAGTTATTATTCATTCATGGTCTACAAATGATTTGATATGTCTTGGTTACCCTGATCCACATTAAATGGTGACTTATCAAAACCTTCATGATTGACCTCTTGTATCTCTTTAGGCATTCTAAAGGTAAATATTCTAAATTTGGTTTATCTTTAGGATCCATGATTTGAGGTAGTACTTCAACTAGTACTTCTACATTACTTACATCATCAGGTACCTTCTTTTTTTGTGGGTAAAACTTGATATATTTAGTAGTTTATTGGTATTTGATAACCTCAATAGGAAGTGTGAGACCTTGAAGAGCTTGATATTCAATACAAATACCCATATATTTCTACCAAAATTCATCATCATTACCTTGATACTTGTCTTCTTTGGTTAGCCCACACTCATCAAGAGTAACTATTGTAAGATCTTAAGGAACATATTGATGAAGAATAGTTGTTATGTGATCAAGAGGCTCTCGAGAAATAACCTCTTTTTATTCAAATAAAACTTCTTCTTGTGTGTTATCTTACATTTTAATCTCATCTTGTAACTCATCTTATTTTACATTATGAAATACTAAGTCATGGTTATCTTTGTCAACCAATGTCTCAATGGTGATGTCCTCTTCATCTTGTTCACTCAATACTCTCTCATCTTCATTCATCTCAACTTATATTTATTTATTAACTTCATAAAGGAGAGGCTCCTTCTCAATAATTGGCATGGTGGATCCCTAAAAATACTCAAGAAGATGAGAAAGGTCTAAATATGTTACCATGGATCTTGATTTTACTCATGAAGTTGTTCAACCTAGATAACTGTCACCTCCTCTCTCTACTAAAAATTCTCTTGAATAGATTTATATGAATAAAAGGCTTTAGGATTTTTATGATGGGGGAGTGGATATTAAATAATATCTTTCTTGCTTTCCAAAATAACACTTGAAATTAAACTTGAATGCTCTTCACTCTCACTAGATTGTTGCATTTGATTTTAAGACATGAATTTGGGTTTAGGAGCTTTTTCATTTACACTTATTGTAGCCATGGGTATAAAATAAGGAATTTATTATTTTTTTATCTTTATAGCTACTATTAATTTCTAAATATGTTGGTTTGAAATCTCAATTTGTTGAGCAAGTTGAGCCTCAAATTCATGAATTAACTCACTAAAGATCTCTCCCTGCAAACCTGAAGATGAAAGATCTCGTATGATCTATTGTGAAACATGAGATTTAGCCTCCTTAAAACACTCTTATTCAACCTTCTAAGGCTTCTCTTGGATACATTTCCAAGTAATAAAATTTGGCAAGGCTTGGATGTAATCTTGAGGGTTGTGATATTTGTTGGATTTATATACATGAAAAGAAAAGGGAAGCCCAATGGAAACATGCTAATGATTATGGTAACCCTAGTGTTTCTCATGGACCACAAACCTCTCTTTAATGCCTAAAATTAGACCACCTATGTTAAGGATATCACTAATTAATTTTGAATGTCCTTGCCTTATGAAATATGCACACACTTCTTTGGATTGTTGTAATAAAGCTCTCATGCTCTCAATCAGATATTTCAAAATATCCTATCCATAGATATTTTGAGTGTTTATGCTTATCATTTATTTCTCATAGCCAAATAGTGTTTGTTTGAAGCTTGAAATGGATGGTCTTGGGACTTGATTGGGTTGATCAATAAAAATAACAAGGTTCATGCAGGTTATCATAAGTTTGATATGAGTCACCATATTGTTGATAAGGCTCTGTATATGATTGGTGATGTTCATCATAAGGCTAATAAGCATCATGATAGTATTTATATGGATCATATTATAACTAATGATAAGGAAATGAATGACCAAAGTATACTCCATAGGCTACCATAGCCTAGAAAACACATGAAAATCTACAAATTATGAATAAAAGTTGCCTTTTACCTCAAAGATAAGGACCATATGAGTAATTGAAACTACATCTAAATATAAGGATGATGCAAATTTTTAATCCAATGGTTGGATATATGTACCATTGGGTATGCCCTAACTATCAACAACCCAGATAGAATCCTATTAAAGGTAGATTTCTCTGATCTCCTTCACACCTAGACTAACATTAGAATGAACTAATACTATGAGACACCTATATCTCAGACTAAACCTCTAGATTTGTGAGGATAGATCCTATGAATATATCACTTTTCTCAGTTTACTAAAACCTACTTTTTATTTTGGGATGAAAAGGGTTAGAAGTAAAATGAAAGGTAAATCTTATTCCATTAATGGTGATACACATGTATTTTTGGTTCATCCACTCTATTTGATTTCATACAACACCGATAAGTAATGCAATGATTGAATCTACAACTCCAAAATATTTTTATATAACATTATTTAACATATATTCTTCATCAAATGATCTAAGCATTAGGGAAATGATGGTAGGCCTAATTCAAGGCACTAACTATTCAATATATCCACTATTATCTTAGTTAATCAACATCAAACATTATATATGATTCGTATAAGATGGAATAATAGTAACTAGGTGAGATTAAGACCTTCCAAGGGAGAAAATACTACCATGTGTTCAAATCAAACCAATATAATCACATTAAAACTATATATATAATCTAAAAATAGTCATTTTATTATCTCAAGAGGTTACAAAGCTCAATCTTGGTAGAGTTTCATCATGCCCAAAAGAGGGATCCTAAAAATATACTTGAAAGCATGAATATAAAGAACAAGACAAAATAATAAGACAACATATTGGTGTATAATATAGATAAAGGAGTCAACTCTACATTAACTCAAGTCAAAATCCACTATTACTTACAACAAATATTCCTTAAACTATATCTTTTGTGTCAAATGCCTTGCATGTTCCTTGCATGAGCTCTTTTACATTAGAAGGATATGGTGGGCCCTTTTGACTTGTTCAAAATATTATTTCATTCATTCTAGTCCACATATTAATTAAAAAATCCTCTTTAATTGAGTTCAAGTTAAGTGAATGACCTCTCCTTGCATGAAGACCATGGAACATGCCCCTTTGGATCAGTTAATGCATGGTGAGGACCAGTTAAACATATGGATTAGGATAAGACCAACTTTTCATGGAAAATATACTTAATTAGTAGTTATCTAATGTGATTTTTAACTCAAATATTAGTAATGAATCACGTAAACTCCTCATTAACTCATTCAATATATTTTCAATGCCAATTTTAGTCTCACTTAATTTGACCAAATAGGCCTACTAGGCCTAGTAGCCTAACTTCTTGTATTTTATGGCCATTATAACCTACATGAAAACATTTAAAAATTAAAATACAATTATATTTATGCCTAGAACAATTTCTCATATCATGATATATGTCCTTTTGATGAAGAAATGCCTACAACTTAGTCAAACTAGTTGACTATGTCAAACTGCCTTGAATTTTTACAGACTGGTTGTTTTGAATAAGCTAAAAAAGGAATCTTTAGGCCTGGTTTTTACCATATTATGGATTTAGTAGGAAGAAAAAGTGAAAAAATTCACTACCATGGATTGGAATCCATTACACTACCTTGTACCTCTCCTTTTATCACTTTTTATTTTAAAAACTCTATTTTCTAACATGATCTATATAATTCCTTTAAAAAAATTAAAGTTTTTCGGACCCTCTTTGATTTTAATTAATTTTTTAGTAGTTTTTGGGATTATCCATGATTTTTGATTTCAATAAAATTGACTTTTCTCAAAACTAGTCCTTAAGAGGGTTTGGAAGGGTTTTAGAGGTGAACCTTCTTAACGATGGTTCATAAAGTACAAACCTCCAAACCCAAACTTATTTACATTAATATTTATTTAATATACCCCCTAAAATTCATTTAGAATATTTGGTTCCCATGTAAAAGGTATGAAAATATATGTATGTAATGAAGTTTACATGTAGGGTTTTACATACATTCTGGGCATGCTTATGCTCTTAGCATTTGTTCATAAATTAAATTACCTAAAACAAAATAAATAATTAATCAATTATAATTTAATATGGGTCATAAAATCATGCTAAGATAATTTTTCCAAACTCTTCATGTGGTGAAAGATATGAGCACTTCAATAGGTGGATCGAATGGGTGTCTTGACTATAGAATTTGAATTTCTCCTTATGGACAAAAAAGACCTTTTATCCATAAAACTTCATGGGACCTATACCATCTCATTATATCTTATCATGATGTCATATTTCATTGGAAAGGGTCTATAAATACCTTTTGGTGTTATACGCCTTAAGGCTAACTTTAGGCTTGTTTGGCCAAAATTGTGTTTTTGGGTATAAGGTGACTGTATTTGGATATGAGGTATTCAAAACCACTATTTTAAATTCAATTTAATTCCCTATTACATCCTTTTACTTCCCAAACTCCATTTTTCTTGTATGCCTCTTAGGACTGCTTGTAGGGTTGAATGCTTTTATCTGTGTCTATATGGAGTTTTGATGACTTTCCTTTGATAACATGATATTATCCTCTCCATTATATGTTTTAATGTCACTCTCACTCTCCCTTTATCTTAAAAAATCTACTTTATTCCTTGAAACACTCTCAAACCACTTGAGTCACATCACTCCTAGCACAGTACACAGGGTTGTTTGCTAGTTTTAGCCCTCAAGGGCATGGTTTTCATAGATTTTTTATTTTTATCATCCCCTAATAGGTTTATGGATATTTAAAATCATTATCCCATGCTTATCAAACACTCTCATTATCTTGAAACTCTCTACCACACCTTAAACTCTTCAAGAAGTATGTTTGCTTACATTTTGACTATGATTATATAGGCAGGTGACTATGTAAAAATAATGAATATTTAACCTCATAATTTGACCCCACAAAGAATTTTTATAGGTTTATAAATTCATGATGATCAATCATATTAAGTCTCATGCTTAGATGATGTATATTTTTACCTATAGATGGATTTTACTAAAAGTTACCAATAGGTTCTCTCCTTTTAAATCCTAAGACTGAGTTTTCTTCCTTTTCACTTTGGTTTGGGATTGTGCATGATGTATATGTCTTGGATATATCATTTAAAACCCTCTTTAATTTTTTTCATCCTTCATTAATTATCTTTGCATATCTAAGTCACCTCTCTCAGACCTTATCTTCTCAAGAACCTTCATCATGGTTGTGTACCAATAGTATTATAGGTAGTTATTTATAAGCAATGGATGTATTTGATAATAATGATATCCTTCTTGGTGATTTAGAGACTAATAATCATTTTAAAGTTCATTCTAGTCGCTTCCTCAAGCATATTCACTCTTTTACATGGTTTTATGCCCACACACTATCTTTTTTTGTACAAGCTTGTACTTTCATCTTCATGAGCTTAATAGTGTTTTAGTGGCTTTGACCAAGGTTTTAGAGATGTCTGATAGTCACTTGATTTGAATAATATGATTCATATGTTTAATCCTTGACTTGAATGGTCCTAATTTCCTCTTGATAGTATATTATGGTATCAAAGTGAAAAAGGAGCTTATATGGTTGTAGATGACTATCATAATTGACCATGACTATGTTATTGAGTGATTAGAACCCTATATTCATCCTCTTAACAAAATTATATCATCATTGTTCCATGAATTTCCATGTGATAAGATACTTTCCATAAACCACTCTGATTCAATCAATATTTTTGGAATGGTACTATTTAGAAGGTTGTAGGTGATCATTTTGTGAAGTATGACTGTTTAGAGCTTCCAAATGAACCTTATGTTATGTTATTCCCAACAATTAAGTTGATATTAAAACATGGAATACACTTCATTAAAACTCATTCCAAAACAACACCACATCCATTATTTTGAATTTAGTAACTCAAGTTTCATACTCCAAGAAACCCTCAATCTATTATAGGTAGTGATTTACTTGTAAACATACTAGGTTGAGAGTGATTCCTACTCATGATATGCCCTTGATACCAAAATATACATGCATTTCTTTAGAATAATATGTCTCCTTTCATCATACCATCATGACCTTCTTAGAAAATAGACCTCCTCTCTTACCCTTAACTATGCTTTAATGGATGTAGGTCCTTGTATGGATTGTAGCTAAGTTTAAGATGCTTTGGCAGTTTAAACAACACGTAAGAGGTGAAAATTCCTTCACTTTTCAAATGATCTCCATAGTAATTTCTATAACCTCTCATAAGGTGTTTTAATATCTTTGAAGTCTACTCAAGAGAATTTTCCATCTTCTAGGCCTATGAATGTCTCTAAAGCTGACCATAGGTCTCTTAAAGAGTTTACCTATTGGTTATTGAACTTAGACCTATATTGTTATTTGAGATTTGTATTGAGGTTAGACACTTTTATGAAATTGGTAGGGCTTTAGACACTTTTCATCTTGATAGGCCTTTTGATGAGGTTGAAACACTTACCTATTGTAGGTTACTTGAGTACAGGCCTATAGGTGGATCTTAAAAGACACTAAACTACCAATTGATGGTTTATAATGATGAATGAATCAATAATATGAACAAGAGCCATTCACTTGATAGTTAACCTTCAATCATATATTGATGTTATGACCAAACATCTTAAAATGTTGTCTTTTATCACTATAGATAACTACACTTTTACCATATATACAGACAAAGTTTGAATTAGGCCCTAAGAAGGCTCAAAATATTCTCTTATGAACCTATCATTGAATCATTTCAAATTGGGGAGATATATTTAAGCAAAGTTATTGAACAAAACATCTTTTATCCCCTCTTATTTTGTACTTTCATGCAAACTATTGGTTGTTGGTGTATTGACATAGGTTACCTTCTTGGTTGTATATATTCATATTCACACTTATGATGATTTCTACCCATTGACTCCTTATGATAGTGGATGCATGGAGTGGAGATGAATGAAATTAGTAAGGAGTGAATGGATGGTGTGAATACATGAATGAATGGTTGAAATAAGCCTTACATAGTGAGAATGGTAGTGCAAAGTAGTGAGAATGGAGATGAAATAAAAATGTTGTGATAAGAGATAATAGGAGTATGCCAAGACCAATTTTAAGATTCCTATGAAGACATAGGGTTATACTCTACCTCATATGTCCATTTGGAGGCCTTTGAAGGAGAATAAGAGGTTGAATTTGAAACCTAGGAATATACTAATAACCTTAACAAATGTTAAAAACTTTAACATTTGTTAAACAGTGACTTTTGAGATGCTTGAGAACATAATGACGGGATTTTTCTATGAATATTTTAAATAATGTCTTGATAATACTTCTTGGAAAACATAATAACATGAGGGAGACCTTACAAACAAGAAACCAAAAAATCTTTGAAACCCCCTTTCTCTCTCTTAGACTATACAATTCTACTTCACATCCTTGTATAATGTAGATTTTCACTATTTTATCTTATTGGGATATATTTGGTCATCACACATGTGGAAAAAAAGTAATGGCTACTATGTAAATTTTAATAATGTCCCTGAGAAGCTCCATAACCTAGAATTTTTCTGTTGTGATGCCCTGATGAAGAGAAATTGCAAAAAATTGACTGCCTTCTTAGATGTAGGACTGTTGATTTATGCCTTGAATTCAAAGGGATGATTCATTAAGGATATATGACCTATTTTAGAACCAATTTCTCCATATGGAATATCTCTAAGTCTACTTTCTTTGGCCAAAATTGTAGACCTAGATTTTTTCTCTCATGGTTGTACCACCTGTAAACCTGAAGGGCTTTCCCTATGTGCAAACAAGTAAGGTGAATGGAAGGAACTAGTTTTGGGCCTATTTTTATTCCTTTTTAATTTAATATATTTTTTAACACCTAATATTTCCTCCTCCTTCTCATGGCCTCATCTATACATAAAATCCATATAAGTCGATACTTTGCTTGAAAAATACATTGAAAAAGGCTCTTTCTTGCATATTTAGTCATACTTAAGTCATGAACCACCACGTTAGTCCATAAAATAGAAGTCCAAAATTAATGGTGCATGTTATAAAAAATTAATAAATGTTTTTATATCTTTTAATAGGCAAAATTGGCACGTGTGAGTCCTTTTGGGGCCTTTTCAAGCTTAAAATTGCATGAAAATGTATTTTTAAGGCATGAAACTTTGGATAAAGCTAATGTCTTAAAAATGAAAGTATTTAAAAGTATTTTTAAGGATTTTATGAATTTTTTACACAAATTTTATCATTTAATGTCCAAAACTTATCCCTTTTAGTCCAAAAATACATAGTTTAGACCACTTTGAATAGGCTTGTAATGGTACCCTGAGAAGTTTTAAATTATATGGGTTGGTATTTGGCCTTGATAAGCCAAATTACCAACTCTAATATAATACATTTACTTAAATATCACTTATTTATATTTATTATGGTGAAATATGATATATGAATATATGTAATGAATTTTTTTTATTTTAAATTACTCTATTCTGGTAAAACCCAATGGGGTTGTTACAAATGTATTTGGAAAAATGGTGTAAATGCAGATTACTTGTTTTAGATAAATAACCACATGTGTACTTTTTATATTTTATTCTTTCCAATCTTTTTTTACTTCTACTTCAAGATCCAACTTCAATCCTCAAAATGGCAAACTGTTAACCCCCTCCATAGTTCAAAAGCATGGGAATTTAACCCTAATTCTTCCATTTTTATGTTCATCCTATATAAATGAACCACAAAAAAAATATTTATTAGGTTTTCATGGCTTCCAACACCCTACGACAATTCACAATCATTCTTTGTTAACCCTACATCATGTTATAGTAAACTATCAAATATGGCAACTTAAGTGTGAGTTTCCCCCGAGTCAATAAGATTGCAATTCCTCTTTATATGCAACAATCACCAAATGAAACCCTAATCATTTATTAGGATATTTTACCCATGTTAAATAGCAATCTTCATCATAATATGTGTCTAAATTCTATGAAAATGACTTTTTCCCAATGACCATGTAATATAACAAAAGCATTTCTAAAGCCATTGTTACCTAAGTCAATGTCTTTTTTGACTAGGTTTCTAATGATTACATGTAACATCATTAAAATTTTATTTATACTACCATGGTTTAGTCCCATGAATTTAAATTTACATGTTTAAATAAATTAAATGGAACCAAATTTTCATAATAGAGAAAAACTCAATTACTTCAATAATAACAAAGGTATTCAAAGCCATAGTAAATAAAGAATAAGAAGCACAATTATCCAAGTGCCAATGAAGAAAATAAATTAGCAGTTCATAACATGAGATAGAAATACGCATAGAAAAAAATTAATTAGATCTCATTATTTTTCCTCTTCTTCATTCACATGTATGAATTGAAGCATCTATAAGGTCAAAGTGTTTCAGGCCTAAGCCTAGCTCATTTCTTAGCTATCACCTATAAACATAAATATGACATCAGTAGTATCGACATAATGTAAAAAAAATTGAATCAAGTATAGAAACTAAAGTACAATTATCAATAGCATGTATATAATATCATAATAAAAATAAATGCTCATAATGTATTAGAATTATATATCCATGTCTCAAAAAGAATCAAAGTAAAATCAAATATCAAACAACATATGAAAGTGTCAATAGGTTTAGGTGGTGTTATGCCTAATTTTCACACCCTTAATTTTTTTTGACATGATATGTTATTATTCATATTCTATAATAGTGATGACCTAGTCATAAAATTTAAAACTGTGTCAGGGACCCAATCAATTAGTAGTATTTTTGTATTTTTGGATAATTATTTTTAATTATGAATTGATGATGATTAGTTGACAAATTCATGTTTATATTTTAAGTGGTTCAAAAATCATAAATGGATAAATGAATAAAATGTGCATATATATTCATCATTGAGAATGTTTATGATCATTTATCTTGCTTTTCAATTCATGATTAGATTACAATGTAGTAAAATAAGGATACTTTGATGGTTGAAAGCATTATATGACTATGGTGATGAATCAGTCACATTTTTTTATAGTTGGGAAGGCCTTGTATTTTATAGTTTTTCAAATCAAATCCATCATTTTATTTATCATAAACTTTACTTTAAAAGGTCATATGATTCTATTAGTTGATAAATGGTTCCCATTCAATAAAAATTCAGTAATGATATAATGGACTTTTTGAAAATATTTGGATTGATTCGAGATTTGGGAGAATTATTTATTTAAGATATAAATGAATCCTAAGTTTTAAATGATTAATCCTAAATTTTTATTTAACTAGGGTACCTAAGTCAAATATTGTCTACCCTAAATTCTAAAATTATATGACTTATGGTTTTAAATAGTCCTATCTTAAGATCATTTATTCTAAGTTCCAAAATAATATAACCATTGAATCCTAGTGATTTTGAGGGCATTAAAATGATGTAGAAAGTATATAAATAAGTCTTAGGTCTTTGTCTCATGGAAATAATTTTTAAGGGCATAAGTAGTGTGGATGACTTATTTCAAGTTCAAACCCTAGATGACATAGGATGGTGAGTTGGCATTTGAGTTGGTAGACATCATGTAGTTGGCAGATGTCTCGGCACCAAGTTGGAAAAGGAATTTAATGTAAAGTATGATCTCGATGCTTCAAGATCAAGTTAGTGATTTGGTGGTAAGAAAGAAGTTATGGTGAGATGTACATGCCTTTATTCTTGGAAGTTGGCAAGGGGTTTGGTATGCAATTTGGTGATTACTAAGTTTGATCATTTGCTAACTTATTTAGTGGAATTTCTAAGTACATCCTTGATTTAATAAACTAATGAGAGGTGGACACATCAGTAGGGTAGTTATGATCAGGGTTGGAAATTAAAAATATCTCTCCTTTCATTATTTTGCTCATTTTATGAAGCTAGTTGATGGAAGCAAACCTCTGGTAGTTTGGATTTGTAAATTGCACATAGAGATTTTGGGGAAAAAGGTAGCAAGGAAGCATTTTTAGGTATGCCACAAACTATTTTTAAAAAAATTAGAAATTTCATGTTGATATTTTGAGTTTTCGCCTATATGATAAGAAATAATTTCTATTTTGCATATGTATGTGCATGTATGATGGAGAGTCAAGAAAAGTTGTGGTTTTCTAGTTTTTGCTTCCATGCATGAGATATTAAAGTAAATAGTTATTGTCTGATATTTTTTTATCAAAACATGAGATAAAAATAATTTATTTTTGAGATGGCTTTATTGAACTATTTGAGGTTTCTATTTTTCAAAATGCATAGTGTTAAATTTGTGTGCTTAACCTATCCATAAATATATTCAATGGTGTGTTTCAAAACATCTGTGATTAAAAGGTTTTATTGATATTTCATTTTTATGAATAAACTCTATTCATATATTCATGGATATTTGAAAGAATTGATAGTTTATGATCATGCATGTTAGTTTCAATTCTTTGTATGTTATGTTGAGGAAATATGACATGTTGAACTTTGAAAGTAATGAAGGTTTTCTCAAGATTTTGTGTTTCAATTTGAGATTTGATGCTTATCATGTTGAAATTTATGATGTCTCAGTCTTTGAAATTATAAGTCTATGCATCATAGGGTTTTTTGAAGTGTGAAATATTGGAGAATTTATTTTGATTAAAAGGTTTCTAGGTCCAATAAGATTTTGTAGTAAAGATTCATATTTACAGCTTTCTATAGAACTAAATGCTACTTGTTTGTTTAATTTAGAAAGTTTTAAGTGGTCGTTGGTCTAATGTATAAGTGATGAGGAATATTATGTTCAAATTGGAAATATTCTCTCATCTGTAGCCTTTTATAGTTTTTTTTATATATGGTTTATGTGTAAAGTGAATTATGTCCACATTATCGAGAAATTTTGAATTATTATTGTCGACCATAATATAGAGGAGGCATACCAGAAAATGGTTCTAACATATAAATGCAACTACATTTATATAGATCTACATAAAAAAATTCAGTAAGCAAAATCTTGAAAATAATGAAGTTATTTTTAAAATTTTACCTAAGAGTTGAAGTTTTGGGTTTTGTTTTGAAGCTAAGGGTCAAAATAATTTGTGATTTTGAAAATTTGTGACAAATTCTTTTTGTTTTGAGACATAATGGATTGGAAAGAAAATAGTTATGTAAAATATTTCCTTGATTGAAGAGTTCCTATTGAGATTTATTTAAGAGAATACATGCATAAGATAGTAATAAGAAAGTGTTGACAAAATATTGTTTTGGGACACAATGTTGTCTATATTTCAAGGAATCATAAGTTGATAAGTTTATGGTAGTCAACATATGGAAAATAAGTGCCTCTAAATTAAGATTTTTTTTTTGGAAATGAAATTCATAAAATATTTCTTTGAAATCAATTTAGTTTATTTTCTTAAATAATTTTGAGATAGTAAGAATAATATAGATACTCCTGTTGAAGTTAGAGTGCTCAAATAGATTAAGTTGGAGATTGATGATCTAATTGATACATGCACAAATAGAGTTCATCTTCCAACTATTGAAATGGAGTACAATGAATGTGTCAATGAAAAAGGGAACCCTATAATTGAAGTGCTTTCAAATTCTGATGATTATTAGATGTCTAGGGGATAGAATTTTATTTTCAAATGAACTTTTAGATGGCAAAATTTTATACTTTTAGTTACGAAACTTTAACTTTTAGATTTTGATATTTTTGGTGATAATATTTTGGAAAGTATAGCAGATTTTGATTTCTAAAATATATATGCCTAATTTAATTTTAAAATATTGATTATGATTTAATATAAATATAATTCTATTAAACTTTCATTTATCTATCTATTATTGACATATATATTCTATTTTATTATTATTAATTGATAGGGGTCCCCACCCATTAAGATAGTACCCGATCTATATTCAAACAACTTGATCTATTAAGACTTTTTAAGTCTTAATTGAACATACCCTTAACTAATAATTATTTATAATTAATTGAATTTTAAGTCAATTAGTTAAGATAAACTAATAACTAAGGTCAGTTATAACTTATTTTTTAACTAAGTTTGAAGCATAAAAGGAGATCAAGGATTCATTTGAAGAAGAGGAACAACACAGGTATTAAAGACTTATACATCATAAAGTTAATCATTTATCTCTCTTTTTTATACAACTTCTCTGAGATAGAATGATTTTTGTAGATAGACCAATGGTAATTTCTCTGATGGTTGAGTATATTGCTTAGAAAATGCAGGTATATCCAGTTTTATATTATCATTTGTAACTAATTATCTATAAAAATTTAAGTTTAATATCTTTTGATGATTATAAATTGTAATCTTATGTGCAGAATATAAGTATTCAATCTAAATAATGATAAAACATCACTTTTGTGATATATTATTGATCTAATTGATTATAAAAGTTATCTTTGAAGATATTTTGTATGAAATATGTTTATTTCTCAATTAAAATTGATCTAATTTGTTAAGACGACTCTTATTTATTAAGACTCATAATTTTTCTATTTTATAATATATTTTATTTATTTTAGTTCAATTTTTAATTTAGTTTTCATTAACATTAATTTACTTTCTTTGATAGTTTTTACTTATTTCTAGTTTCTTTCTTTAGTTAGTGTTAGTTTTAGTTTATATTATATTTCTTATTTTAGTTTTCCTAATTAGTTTGTTGTTTAGTTTCTTAGTAGATAAATTTTATTATTTTTATCATCTCTTCAAGATTGTTGAGTTGTATCGATATTTTATGCTTTCTTTTTTATTATTTTTGATGATCATTTATGAGCACGAACATAGGATATACTGTTCAATAATCTAAAATTTGTGTCCTTCAAGAGATTATCTAATTCATAGACTTTATTCTACTAGATAGGTTAGATGATAGTTTATATTAGATTTGATATTGAGTTATATATATTGAAGAAATGATTAGCTTCTTAGATTAAAACATGGTTTATGAGTAACTCTCCTTGACATAGTTGATTTTCATGTTGTGTTTGATCAACTTAATAAATATTTGTAAGCTTGATTTAGATTTATTATTGAACATAGTAATCCTCAAAACTTTAAAATACCCCTTTACATGCCTTAGGACTAATTTTTATCCATAAGTCCCTTACGATTAAATTAGTGTGATTATATCTTGACCTTCATGATAGGTAAATAGGTTGATTCATTAGCGTGACATTTTTTACTAACAAAAAATTTTTTGAATCTATTAGGGAAATTTAAATCAAGTGTATTTTTTTATACATTTTTTTCTTCAATGATTCACCTTACCATAACTGGTCACCCATTTTCAATTCATAGTTATTATAACTGATTATCTGGATTTTGATTTTAGTTTCATGACTATTTATTGCTTACTTATGGAAAATATGGCTAAGCTCAATTGATAATAGCTTTACATCAAAAGATTAATTAAAAATCAATTAGATCAATGTCTAATTTCTTGGTTCATGTTTTATTGGAAAGAAAAAGAATCCATAGGAGAATATTTATTATGTTTTTTTTTTCAAAATCAAAAGAAATTCCTTTTCCTTTTTGACCAAGTGGTGATCTTTTCTTTCTTTATTGGAAGAATAACTTACCTAATAAGTATATTCAAATTATTTATAAAATTGGTATTGTTGACTTTAGCTTAGGCTTGAAGTTTGCTCACAATCAAAGATAAAATCAAGATTTTTGTAAACTTTGCTCGCTCAATCATGATATGTTCAAATGCAAAAGATTATCTACATTAATGTTGAATTTTAAACATGAATTTCTCAAAGAATTTTTTATATTTTTTGTCTATAATCAAATCATTACATGGTACATTAAAAATACTTCTCAAGAATTAGATTACAGTTCAAATAGTTCATTAGAATGTTCTGATTTAGATTTTTCATCAAATTTAGAATTAGAAAAATTTAATTCATCCAATAAATCTGATAACATATTTTCTCTCAATTCTGATTTATTTTCTAGTAATGACACTTTTTAAAATAAAACTACTCGTGATTTTCTTTCAGACATATCTAATAAAAAATGATATTTTGAAAAAATTTGAACTAGAAACTCTTGACTTAGATATAGAAATTTCTTTAGATTTTAAATTTGATTAATTTCCCAACATAAATTATTCATCTACTTATGATTTTATTACTGTCTATAACAATATCAAATCTAATTTGAATCCTTATGATAACTATCCTATCACTTTTGATTCAAAAGATCATGTTCATGATGAAAATTTTGATTTCTTTTAAGTTGCATTTAATGTTATAATAATAGAAAAATGTGTTCATGATATTATACACACCAAGATGGGCAATCAATTGACTAAAGTTGAGTATTAAAAACTTGATTTTTTAGATTATTCATATCACAATATGAAATTAATAATTGAGTATGATATTTCTTATAAAGTTTCTTTTACAGAATTTAAATCAAAAGACTTGTTTAATAATATTGACTATGAATGTTTCAAATTTCATGACCTTTTAGAGTTCAAAATAATAGATCTTATTAAATATGTTAAATTAGAACTTATTGATCAAGATTCCCTCAATTTTAACCTCAAAAATATTCATCTCACTCCAAATCAATTCGATAATCTTTCATATACAATGCAAAATCAAGAAATGGCTAAAAATATGTATAATCATGATTTAATGTTATTTATTCAAGGTTATTTAATGTGTTTATCATGTCATCTTGCTGCTTTTAAATCATATAACTTGACTTATTATGAATATTTGCATGCTAAAAATAATGTCTTTCATTCTAATCATATTGGAGGAGATCTCATATCATTTATTCTCAAACCTCCTTTATTGATTAAATTTTATTTTTTTAATTTTGTTGGTGTCCAATTTCTGGTGTATCCTTCATTTTATCCCATAGTGGATGATTTTTTATGTCAATTAATGATTTATTTGTTTTTGGCCTATAAATATTTTGTCAATGTTTTATGTTTTACTTTTCTTTTTTCCATTTGGTTTAGTTCTTTTCTTTTCTTATTGTTTTTTCATTTTCCTACTATTATTTGAATTTTACTTTTGAAAAGATAAACAAGTCTTTCAAGTGGATAAATTTTTCATGTTATGAGGGAGAATGCAAAGATGTTGTAATTTAGCTATAAGTGTTAATTATTTTCAGATATTATTATTTATAAACTTAGTTTTTTTATGGATTTATAATATATGTTGAGCTATAACTATTTGTCAAATTTATACTTTAGTTTCAGATATTGTATTTGAGGCACTTGCATTTATATATGCATCGAGTCTGAAATTCTCTACTATATCATTCCCTTTCTTTATGCCATGCTAGCCAAATAATTCATCCCTTATATAAATTCATTATTGAATGGGTTCATGCATAGCTACTTGAGAAATGATTTACCTGGATCACACTCTCAAGTTAATGTTCTTATAATAAGCAATTTGATTGCTACCTAATTTTATACTTAAAACTGGCTAGCAAGGTTGCTAGTGTTATGCATAATTTTCACACCCCTAATTTTTTTGAAATAATATGCTATTATTCATACTCTATCATTGTGATGACCTAGTCATAAAATTTAAAATTGTGTCAAAGACCCGATCAATTAGTAGTATTTTGGGATGCATATTTTCAATTATGAATTGATGATGATTAGTTGATGAATTCATGTTTATATTTTGAGTGGCTTTGAAAAGCATATATGGATAAATTAATAAAATGTCCATATATATTTATCATTGAGAATGTTTATGATTAGTTATCTTACTTTTTAGTTCATGACCAAATTATAATGCAATAAAATAAGGATACTTTGATGGTTGAAAGCATTATATGATTATGATGATGAATCAGTCACAATTTTTTATAGTTGGGAAGGTCTTGTATTTTATATTTTTCAAATCAAATCCATCATTTGATTTATCATAAACTTTACTTTAAAAGGTCATGTGATTCCATTAGTTGATAAATGGTTTCCATTCAGTCATGATATAATGGACTTTTTAAAAATATTTGGATTGATTCAAGATTTGGAAGAATTTTTTCTTTAAGATATAAAGAAATCTTAAGTTCTAAATGATTAATACTAAATTTTTATTTAACTAAGGTTCTTAATTCAAATATTATCTACCCTAAATTCTAAAATGATATGATTTATGGTTTTAAAAAGTCCTATCTTAAGATCATTTATTCTAAGTTCTAAAATAATATAACCATTAAATCCTAGTGATTCTAAGGGCATTGAAATGATTTAAAAAGTATATAAATAAGTCTTATTTTAAAGGATTAATATTATTGACTTAATTCTTTATCTCATGGAAATCATTTTTAAGGGCATAAGTAGTGTGGATGACTTGTTTCAAGTTTGAACTCTATATGACATAGGATGGTGAGTTGGTATTTGAGTTAGTGGGCATCGTGTAGTTGGTAGATGTCTTGGCACCAAATTAATAAAGGAATTTAATGTAGAGCATGATCCTGATGATTCGAGATCAATTTAGAGATTTGGTAGCAAGAAAGAAGTTATGGAGAGGTGTACATGCCTTGATTCTTGGAAGTCAATAAGGGGTTTGGTAGGAAAATTGGTGATTACCAAGTTTGATCATTTGATAACTTATTTAGTGGAATAGCTAAGTATGTCATTGATTTATCTAAATTAGTAAGAGGTGGACACATTACTAAGGTATTTACGATATGAATTAGAAATTACAAATAGCTCTCTTTTCATTATTTTGATCATTTCATGAAGCTTGTTTATGGAAGCGAACCTCTGGTAGTTTGGATTTGTGAATTATAGATAGAGATTTTGGGTAGAAAGGTAGTAAGGAAGCATTTACAGGTATGCCACGAACTAGATCAATAAGTTTTGAGAAATTTACTATTGATATTTTGAGTAATTGTCACTTATATGATAATAAATAGTTTATATTCTTCCTATTTTTGTGCATGTATGATGAAGAGTCAAGAAAAGTTATGGTTTTCTAGTTGTCACTTACATGCATGAGATATTAAAGTAAATAGTTATTGTCTAATATTTTCTTATTAAAAGATGAGATAATAATAATTTCTTATTGAGATAGTTTTATTGAATTGTTTGAGGTTTCACTTTTTTAAAATGCATCGTGTTGAATTTTTATGCTTAATCTATCCACAAATATAATCAATGGTGTGTTTTGAAACATCTATGGTTAAAAGCTTTTATTGAGATTTCAATTTTTTGAATAAATATTGCTCATCTGTTCATGGATATTTGAAATAAATTATGGGTTATGATCATGTATTTTGGTTTTAGTTCTATGCATGTTATGTTGAGGAATATGGCATGTTGAACTTTGAAAGTAATGAAAGTTTTCTCAAGATTTTGTGTTTCAGTTTGAGATTAGATGGGTTATCATGTTAAAAATTTTGATGTCTTAGTCTTTGAAATTATAAGACTTTACATCTTAGGGTTTTGTGAAGTGTGAAATATTTAAGAATCTATTATGATCAAAAGGTTTCTAGGTTCAATAATATTTTGAGTAAAGATTCATATTTATGACTTTTTGTAGAAGTAAACCCTACTTGTTTGTTTAATTTGGAAAGTTTTAAGTGGTTTTTGGTCTGATGTATAAGTGATAATGGATATTATGTTAAAAATAGAAATATTATCTTAGTTTTAGGCTCTTCAATTTTGTTTATTTATAGTTTTCATGTAAAGTGAATTTTGTCCACATATTCAAGAAATTTTGAATTATTATGGTCAACCATAATATAGAGGAGGCATATCAAAGAATGGTTCTAACATATAAATGCAACTACATTTATACAGATTTGCATATAGAAGTTTAGTAAGCAAAATCTTGAAAATAATAAAGTTATTTATCTAAGATTTGAAGTTCTAAGTTTTGTTTTGAAGTTAAGGGTCAAAATAATTGGTGATTTTGAAAAATCGTGACAATTTCTTTTTGTTTTGAGACATAATGGATTGGAATGAAAATAGTTATGTCAAATATTTCCTTAATTGAAGAGTTCCTATTGAGATATATTTAAGAGAATACATGCATAAGATACTAATAAGAAAGTGTTAATAGAATATTATTTTGAGACATAATGTTGTCTATATTTCAAGGAATTATAGGTTGATAAGTTTCTGATAGTCAACATATGGAAAATAAGTGTCTCTAAATTAAAAAATATTTGTCATAAATATAATTCACTAAATCTTCCTTTGAAATAAATTTAGTTTATCTTCTTAAATAATGTTCAAATAGTTAGAATAATACAAATACTCCTATTGAAGTTAGAGTGCTTAAACAAATTAAGCTAGAGATTGATGATCCTTCAACTAATACAAGCACAAATACAGTTCATCTTCTAGTTATTGAAATGGAGTAAAATAAATGTGTCAACAAATAAGGGAACCCTATAATTGAAGTGCTTTCAAGTTTTGATGGTTAATTGATGTCTAGGGGATAACTTTTATTTTTAGTTGAACTTTTAGATGGCAGAATTTTAGACTTTCAATTTTGGAACTTTATCTTTCATATTTTGATATTTTTGGTGATAATATTTTGTTAAGTATAGTAGACCTTGATTTTTGAAATATATATGCCTAAGTTAATTTTGGAATATGCGTTATGACTTAATATAAATATAATTCTTTTAAACTTTGATTTATCTATTTATTATTGATATATGTAATCTATTTTATTATTATTAATTGATAGGGGTCCCCACCCATTAAGATAGTACCTAGTCTATATTCAAAAAACTTGATATATTAAGACATTTTAAGTCTTAATTAAACATACCCTTAACTAATAATTATTAATAATTAATTGACTTTTAAGTCAATTAGTTAAGATAAAATAATAACTAAGGTTAGTTATAACTTATTTTTTAACTAATTTTGAAGCATAAAAGGAGATCAAGGATTCATTTGAAGAGGAGAAAAAACGTAGGTATTGAAGACTTATACATTGTGAAATCAATCATTTATCTCTCTCTTCTGTGCAACTTCTCTGAGATAACATGACTTTTGAAGATAGATCAATGGTACTTTCTCTGATTATTGAGTCTACTACGTAGACAACACAGGTATATCTAGTTTTATATTGTCATTTATAACTTATTATCTAAATATTATCAAGTTTAATATCTTTTGATGATTGCATCTTGCAATCCTATGTGCATAATCTGAGTATTCAACCCAAATAATGATGAATGTATCACTTTTTTTGATAGATTGTTGATCTAATTGATTGTAAAAGTTATCTTTGAAGATATTTTTTATGAAGGATGTTGATTTCTTAAATAAAATTGATTTGATTTGTTAAGATGACTATTATTTATTAAGACTCACATTTTTTATACTTTATAATGTATTATATTTATTTTAGTTCAATTTTTAATTTATTTTTCAATAACATTAATTTACTTTCTTTGATAGTTTCTATTTATTTCTAATTTCTTTTTTTAATTAGTATTAGTTTTAGTTTAGATTAGATTTTTTATTTTAGTTTTCTTAATTAATTTATTATTTAGTTTCTTAGTAGATTAGATGTTATTTTTATCATCTCTTTAGGATTGTTGAGTTATATTGATCTTTTATTCTTTATTATTTATTATCTTTGATGATCATTTATGAGCAAGGACATAAGATATACTTTTCAACAATCTAAAATTTATGTCTTTCAAAAGATTGTCTAATTCATAGACTTTATTCTATCAGATAGGTCAAATAATATTTTATATTAGATTTGAGATTGAGTTATATATATTGAAAGAATGATTAGCTTCTTAGATCAAAACATGGTTTATGAGTAACTCTTTTTGACATAGTTGATTTTCATGTTGTGTTTGCTCAACTTAATAAATGTTTGTAAGTTTGATTTAGATTTATTATTGAACATAATAATCCCTAGAACTTTAAAATACCCATTTACATGTCTTAGGACTAATTTTTAGTCATAAGTCTCTTACGGTTAAACTAGTATGATTCCATCTTGACCTTCATAATAGGTGAATGATTTGATTCATTGGCATGACATTTTTCACTGTCAAAAAATTTGGTGACTCTGCTATAGAAATTTAAATCAAGTTTATTTATATACATTTTTATCTTTAATGATTCACCTTACCATAATTGGTCTCCCATTTTTAATTCATAGTTATCATAACTGATCGTCTAGATTTTGATTTTAGTTTCATGACTGTTTCTTGCTTAGTTATGGAAAATATGGATGATCTCACTCAAAAATAGCTTTACATCAAAAACTTAATTTAAAATCAAGTAGATCAATGTCTAATAGCTTGGTTCACACTTTATTTTAAATTAAAAAATCCATAGAAGAATATTAATTATGCTTTCTTTCAAAATTAAATGAAATTCCTTTTCCTTTTTGACCAAGTGGTGATCTTTTCTTTCTTTGTTGGAAGAATAACTTACCTGATAATTATATTTAGATTATTCAAAAAAATTGTATTTTTGAATTTAGCTCAACCTTGAAGTTTTCTCACATTTAAAGACAAAATCAAGATTTATGTAAACTTTGCTCATTTAATCATGATATTTTCAAATGCAAAAGATTCACTATGTTAATGTTGCATTTTGAACATAAATTTCCTAAATAATTTTTTATATTTTTTGTCTATGATCAAATCATGACATGGTATACTAAAAATAATTCTCAAAAATTAGATTATAGTTCAAATAGTTCATCAAAATGTTCTGATTTAGATTTTTCATCAGATTTAGAATCAGATAAATTTAATTTGATCAGTCAATCTGATCAATCATTTGATAACATATTTTCTCTCAATTCTGATTTATTTTTTAGTAATAACTATTTTGCAAATAAAAATACTCTTAATTTTCTTTCAAACATATCTAATAAAGAAGATAATGATGTTTTGAAAAAAATTGAACTAGAAACTCTTGACTTAGATATAGAAATTTATTTGGAATTTGAATCAAATTGCTTTTCCAATAGAAATTATTCATCTACTTATGATTTTATTACTATCTATAACAATATCAAATCTAATTTGAATCATTCTGTAACTATCCTATCACTTTTGATTTGAAATATCATGTTCATGATGAAAATTGTGATTTATTTTATGCTAGATTTAGTGTTATAACAACAAAATAATATGTTTATGATATTACACACACTGAGATAAGCAATCAATTGACTAAAGTTGCGTATAAAAATTTTTATTTTCTAGATTATTTAGATTATAATACAAAATTAACAAGTGAGTGTGATATTTCTTATAAGGTTTCTTTTACATAATTTAAATCAAAAGACTTGTTTAATAACATTGACTATAAATGTTTCAAACTTTATGACCCTTTAGAGTTCAAAACAATAAATTTTACTGAATATGTTAAATTAGAATATGTTCAAATAAAAATACTTAAAAATTAAGTCAATTTATTGATCAATATTCCCTCAATTCTAACCTCAATAATATTTAATATACAATACAAAACCAAGAAATGGCTAAAACACATATAATCATGATTTAATGTTATTTATTCAAGGTTATTTAATATGTTTATCATATTTTCTTGCTACTTTTAAATCATATGTCTTGACTTATCATGAATATTTGCATGTTGAAAATAATGTCTTTCATTATAATCATATTGGAAGAGATCTCATATCATTTATTTGTAAACCTCTCATATTGATTAAATTTTATTTCTTTAATTTTGTTGGCTTCCAATTTTGGTGTATCCTGCATTTTATCCCACATTGGATAATTTTTTATGTTGGTTAATGATTTATTTATTTTTGTCTTGTAAATATTTTTTAAATTTTTTATGTTTTTCTTTTCTCTTTCCCTTTTAGTTTGTGTTCTTTTCTTGTTATTTATTTGTTTTTATTATTGTTTGAATTTTAGTTTTGAAAAGATCAACAAGTATTTCAAGTTGATGAATTTTTCATGTTATGATGGAGAATGCAAAGATGTTGAAATTCAACTGTAAGTGTCAATTATTTTTAGATATTACTATTTATAAATAATAATATATGCTAATTTATAACTAGTTGTCAAATTTATACTTTAGTTTTAGATATTATATTTGAGGCATTTGCATTTGTCTATGTACCCAGTCTAAACTTCCCTACTATATCATTCCCTTTCTTCATGCCATGTTAACCAAACAATTCATCCCTTATAGAAATTTATTATTAAATGGGTTCACACATAGATACTTGAGAGAAGATTTACCTAGATCACACTCTCAAGTTAAAGTTCTTATAATAATCAATTTAATTGTTGCCCAATTTCATACTTCAAATTGGCTAGCAAGGTCACTAATGTTATGCCTAATTTTCAAACCCCCAATTTTTTTTGAAATATTATGTTATTATTTCATACTCTATCATAGTGTTCACCTAGTCATAAAATTTAAAATTGTGTCAGGGACCTGGTCAATTAGTAGTATTTTTGAATGCATATTTTCAATTATGAATTGATGATGATTAGTTGATAAATTCATGTTTATCTTTTAAGTGGTTTTGAAAAGTATAAATAGATAAATGAATAAATTGTGCATATATATTTATCATTGACAATGTTTGTGATCAGTTATCTTGCTTTTCAATTCATGATCAGATTATAATGTAGCAAAATAAGGATAATTTGATGGTTGAAAGCATTTATGATTATGGTGATGAACCAATCACATTTTTTTTACATTGGGCAAGGCCTTGTATTTTATAGTTTTTCAAATCAAATCCATCATTTGATTTATCATAAACTTTACTTTAAAAGTCATGTGAGTCCATTAGTTGATAAATGGATCCCATTTAGTTAGAATTCAATCATGATATAATGGACTTTTGAAAAATATTTGGATTGATTCAAGATTTGGGAGAATTATTTCTTTAAGATATAAAGGAATCCTAAGTTATAAATGATTAATCCTAAATTTTTATTTAATTAAGGTTCCTTAGTCAAATATTATCTACCCTAAATTCTAAAATGATATGACTTATGGTTTTTAAAAGTCCTATCTTAAGATCATAAATCCTAGTGATTCTAAGGGAATTAAAATGATTTAAAAAGTATATAAAGAAGTCCTATTTGAAAGGGTTAATATTATTGACTTAGGTCTTTGTCTCATGGAAATCATTTCAAAGGGCATAAGTAGTGTGGATGACTTGTTTCAATTTTGAACCCTAGATGACATAGGATGGTGAGTTGACATTTGAGTTGGTAGATGTCGTGTAGTTTTCAGATATCTTGGTACCAAGTTAGAAAAAAAAATTAATATAGATCATGATCCTAATGCTTTGAGATCTAGTTAGAGATTTGGTGGCAAGAAAGAAGTTATGGTGAGGTGTACATGCCTTGATTCTTAGAAGTTGGTAAGGGGTTTGTTAGGTAATTTGGTGATTACTAAGTTTGATCATTCACTAAATTATTTAGTGGAATTGCTAAGTATGTCCTTGATTTCGACTAACCAATGAGAGCTGAACACATCAAATAGGTAGTTTTGTTCAGGGTTGGTAATTACAAATAGATCTCCTTTCATTATTCTAGTCATTTTATGAAGCTTGTTTATGGAAGTGAACCTCTGGCAGTTTGGACTTGTGAATTATAGATAGAGATTTTGGGTAGAAAAGTAGCAAGGAAGCATTTTTAACTATACCACAAACTAGATAAAAAAAAATTGGATAAATTTCCTATTGATATTTTGAGTAGTTGTCACCTATATGATAATAAATAGTTTCTATTCTGCATATATCTGTGCATGTATTATGGAGATTCAAGAAAAGTTATGGTTTTCTAATTTTTGCTTCATGCATGAGATATTGAAGTAAATAGTTATTGATTGATCTTTTCTTATCAAAAGATGAGATAACAATAAGTTCTTATTGATATGGTTTTATTGAATTGTTTGAGGTTTCTCTTTTTCAAAATGTATAGTGTTGAATTTTTATGCTTAACATATCCATAAATTTATTCAATGGTGTGTTTCAAAACATCTATGGTTAAAAGGTTTTATTGAGATTTTAATTTTTTGAATAAACTCTACTCATCTATTCATGGATATTTGAAAGAATTGATAGGTTATGATCATGCATGTCAGTTTCAGTTCTTTACATGTTATGTTTAGTAATTATGTCATGTTGAAATTTGAAAGGAATGAAGGTTTTCTCAATATTTTATGTTTCACTTTGAGATTCGATGGGTTATCATGTTGAAATTTTTGATGTCTCAGTGTTTGAAATTACAAGTCTATGCATCTTAGGGTTTTGTAAAGTGTGAAATATTAGAGAGTCTATTATGATCAAAAGGTTTTGGGTTCAATAAGATTTTTTAATAAATATTAATATTTATAGCTTTTTGTAGAAGTAAACCCTTCTTATCTGTTTAATTTTTAAAGTTTTAAGTGGTCGTTGGTCTCATGTATAAGTGATAAGGGAGATTATGTTCAAAAGTTAAATATTATCTTAGTTGTATCCTTTTACATTTTTGTTTATTTATGGTTTCAGTGTAAAGTGAATTATGTTCACATATTCAAGAAATTTAGAATTATTATGTATGACCATAATATAAATGAGGCATATCAAAAAATGGTTCTAACATATAAATGCAACTATATTTATATAAGTCTACATATATAAATTCAATAAGTGAAATCTTGAAAAAAAAAGTTATTTCTAAAATTTTACCTAAGATTTGAAGTTTTGGGTTTTGTTTTGAAGCATAAAGGGTCAAAATAATTGATGAAACTGTGACAAATTTTTTTTTTTTTAAGACATAATGGATTGGAAAAAAAATAGTTATGTCAAATATTTCCTTTATTGAAGAGTTCATATTGAGATTTATTTAAGAGAATACATGCATAAGATAGTAATAAGAAATTGTTGACAGAATATTATTTTGAGACACAATGTTGTCTATATTTTAAGGAATCATATGTTGATAAGTTTTTTATAGTCAACGTATAATTGCCTCTAAATTAAGAAATATTTCTCAAAAAGGGAATTCATAAAATCTTGATTTGAAATCAATTCAGTTTATCTTCTTAGATAATGTTTAAACAGTTAAAATAATATAGATACTCCTATTGAATTTAGAGTGATTAAATGGATTAAATTTTACACTGATGATCCTTCAACTAATACAGCCACAAATATAGTTCATCTTCTAGCTATTAAAATAGAGTACAATAAATGTGTCAATGAATAAGAGAACCCTGTAATTGAAGTGCTTTTATGTTCTAATTATTATTGGATATCTAGGGGATAGACTTTTATTTTTAGTTAAACTTTTAGATGTTAAAATTTTATATTTTCAGTTTCAAAACTTTAAATTTTAGATTTTGATATTTTTTGGTGATAATATTTTGGAATGTATAGCAAACTTTGATTATTGAAATATATATGCCTAAGTTAATTTTGGATTATGAATTATGGTTTAATATAAATATAATTCTTTTAAACTTTGATTTATCTATTTATTATATATATATATATGTATTCTATTGTATTATTATTAATTGATAGGGGTCCCCACCCATTAAGATATTACCAGTTCTATATTCAAAAAACTTGATCTATTAAGACTTTCTAAGTCTTAATTGAACCTAATCTTAACTAATGATTGTTTATAATTAATTGAATTTTAATTCAATTAGTTGAGATAAACTAATAACTAATTAAGGTTAGTTATAACTTATTTTTGAACTATGTTTAAAGCATAAAAGGAGATCAAGCATTCAATTAAAGAGAAAGAACAACATAGGTATTGAAGACTTATATATTATGAAGTCAATCATTTATCTCTCTTCTATGAAACTTCTTTGAGCTAGCATGACTTTTGTAGATAAACCAATGGTAATTTCTCTGATGGTTGAGTATACTACTTAGACAATGCAGGTATAACTAGTTTTATATTATCATTTATAACTGATTATTTGAAGATTGTTGAGTTTAATATATTTTGATGATTATAGCTTGTAGTCCTATGTGTATAATATGAGTATTCAACTTGAATAATGATGAAAACATTGCTTTTTGGTGATAGATTATTGATTTAATTGATTGTAAAAGTTATCTTTGAAGATATTTTGTATGAAGGATGTTGATTTCTCAAATAAAATTGATCTAATTTACTAAGACGACTCTTATTTATTAGGACTCGCAATTTTTCTATTTTATAATGTATTTTATTTATTTTAGTTCGATTTCTAATTTAGTTTTTACTAGCATTAGTTTACTTTATTCGATATTTTCTATTTATTTATGATTCTTTCTTTAGTTAGTGTTAGTTTTTGTTTAGATTAGATTTATTATTTTAGTTTTTATAATTAGTTTATTGTTTAGTTTCTTAGTAGATAGACATTATTTTTATCATCTCTTTAGGATTGTTGAGTAATATTAATCTTTTATGCTTTCTTGTTTATTATATTTGATGATCATTTTTGAGTATGAACATAAGATATACTTTTCAATAATCTAAAATTTTTATCCTTCAAGAGATTATCTAATTCATAGACTTTATTTTGTCAAAAATTTCAGATGATAGTTTATATTAGATTTATTATTGATTTATATATATTAAAGGAATGATTACCTTCTTAGATCAAAACATGGTTTATGAGTAACTCTTCTTCACATAGTTAATTTTCATGTTATGTTTGATCAACTTAATAAATGTTTGTAAGCTTGATTTAGATTAATTATTGAACATAGTAATCCCTATAACTTTAAAATACCCCTTTACATGCCTTAGGACTGAGTTTTAGCCATTGGTCCCTTATGATTAAATTGGTATGATTTCATATTGACCTTTGAAATAGGCAAATGGGTTGATTCATTGGCATGACATTTTTCATCATCAATAGGTGGGAATGACCTCCACCCCCCTCCCCAAAAAAAAAAAAAAAAAGGGGGCATTATCCTAGATCCTAACTAAATAAGTGAGGATAGTGCTATCAAAAAATATTTTCATCTTCATAGGTGGCATTTTTCTTGGTCACTAATTCCCATTGGACCAAAATTTGTCTATTTATGTTTCATAGATTAATGCTACAATGGGCCAAGATCTTGATTGGTTCTAGCAAAATCATAACCTCATCTACCACTTAAAATTATTCTAATCCAAAAGGTGAGATAGATCCATAACCTATTTTCTCATAAGTTCTATGTGGAAAAAATCATGAATTATAGACAACGAGGGAGGAATATCTAGATGATAAACAATAAGGCTAATCTTTTACACTATTTCAAATGGACTGATAAATTATGAAGTTATTTTGAATGATTTTCCAAACTTAGTATAGATTTTATTTTGTCTTACCCTCAATAAAATTTTATCTGACACCTCAAATTCTCTTGGTGATATTTTTATATTAGCATAACTTTTATTTCTATCATAGGAAGCATTTAATATTTTATGAATTACAATCATTTTTTCATCATATTCTTTTTAAATATCTAGACATGAAAACACATGATTTTTCACACTATCCTAGCCAAGTGGAATTCTACATTTTAATCCATACAAGGCTTTGAAAGGTGTCACATTAATGATATAATGATAAGTATTGTTATAATAAAATTCAAATAAGTGTAGTTAGTCCTCCTATTTGAACATATGGTCCATTACATAAATTCTCAACATATACTATACTATGTGGTTCAGTCATTTGATTTGGCCATCCATTTCAAGTGATACATTGAACTAAAATGTAATTATGTACCAAATGCAACCATAAAATTCTACAAAAATTGGGAAGTTATTATCTTAGATCTATCTAAGATAATCACTTCTAGAATACCATGAAGTCAAATTAAAAAAATTCAAACTTTTTGGCAAGGGTGGGGGCATCATCAATTAGATTTCCTATAATTAAATGAGAAAACTTGGTTAGTTTATCAATTACAACTAGTATCATATCATGCCTACTTTCATACTTAGGTATCCTTGAAATGAATCCCATATAAATAATAGTGCATTTTATTTATGTAATTACATATCAAACCTCTCAGATGATAATGTTTAGCCTTAACCTGCTAACATTGCAAACATTTTACTATGAAATTAGATACATCATTTTTCAACCCAGGCCAAAAAATAAAGCTTTTTCATTTCATAAGACATCTTTGTAACACCAAGGTGAGTGAAATGAGGTGTATTATGCACTTATTTGATAACTTGTTCCCTTAAATTCATAGAATCAAGAAAAAATATTTGTCCTTGGTGCCTTAGTAATCCAACTACATCTAAATAAAATTAGTGATAGAATTTTATGTTGTTAAATTTGAAAAATTAACATAGATTTTATTGTATTTAGGATCTATTTATTGTAGTTAAATTTAACAAATTAGCACAGATTTTATTACAATCAAGATCAATTTTTGTTGCGTTAAAACAATATTTCTCAATTTTGACTTCAAAACAAAAATTATATCAATATAAATCCTTATACTAAAGTCTAAGAGCATCAACCACTATTTTATTTACCTTTCACATATTCAATATCATTATCAAATTTTTTGATAAATTCCAACCACCTTCTTTGTCTTTCATTCAACTCATTTTGAGTGAATAATGCACAATACTATGGTGATAAGACCTTATTTTGAAATGCTTCCCAAGAAAAAAGTGTTTCCATTGTTTGACTATGTAAACCATGGTTTTAATTTCAATATCATGGTTTAGATAGTTATGTTCATGTGTTTTATCTTTTGTGACTCATAGGCAACCATTTTTCCATCCAAAATGATAATGATAAGTTATGAATGTAATAGTTATTTTAGCTTTTAGAAGGTTTTATCACATTTTGGAGTCCATTACCATTAAAATTTATTTCATTACTTCTCCAAGGAAGTAATAGGCCTAGCAACCATTGAAAATCATTATACAAACCTTTGATAATAACCAATCAGCCCCATGAAGCTATGCATTTTATGTACATTTTTAGGATTTGGACACTCTTTAATGTTTATAATCTTTGCATGATTCAGTAAAAGACATTTTTTTGAAATTAAATGCCCTAAGTAATGGATTTTAATTTGGTAGAAAGAAAATTTTCAAAATTTACCATATAACTTGTGTTTTCGTAACCTTTACAAAACCATATGTAGGGGTTTTTATGCTTATGATCATTATTAGAATAAATCATAATGCCATCAAGAAAGACCAACACAAATTGATCTAAGAAGACTCAAAAACTCTAATCATAAGATTACTGAAAGTAGAAGGTGTATTTGTTAAACCAAAAATCATAATTGTGAACTCATAATGACCATACCTTATTCTAAAGGTAATTTTGTGCATATATTCATCCTTGATGCGTAGTTGATAATACCCTCAACAAAAATCTATATTAAAAAATACAATTGCCTCTTTTATTTGATCAAATAGATCATCAATTAGGAATAGGATTTTTAATTTTAATAGTGACTTTATTTAGCATGTGGGAATCAATGTAAAGCCTTAATTTACCACCCTTATTCTTGACAAAGATAATTAGGGATTCACAAGGTGATATACTTGGTCTAATTATCCATGTTTCTATCAGCTATTATAGTTATACTTTAAGTTATCTTAGATTAACCACATTCATATTTTATAGGGCTTTAGAGGTAGGTCTTGATCTAGGTGATGTGTCTATGTAAATATCAAACTCCTTCTTAGTAGGCAAGCTAGTTAGTTCTTCAGGAAACATGTCCTCAAATTCTATTAAGATGAGATAGTCTTGCAAAGTAGGTTCTTATTTTTGTTTAACCCTAAATTTATATGGTCAATATAGTATAGGTTTGATGACATATAAATGAATAAATTCAAGTGTGATAAATACATCTATTATATTCCAATTAATTGTAAACTTAAATAAAAAAATATCATTAATTTATAATACTAAGATATTCAAAAAATAGAAAGTATAGATATCGATTTATATTTCAATAAATGGAAAATAAGAGTACTCAATTGCTTCACTGTGTGCATGTAGACCTAATATGGAAAAAGCTAGATGTAGACTATATTTATATTCTATAACAATAATTATATTCTACAAATTTGCACTATGTGGCATTAGACACTTGCATCAGATCCAAACATTTACATCAATTCTAGTTTTTAATTTGGATATAGGTGTCTAGTAAAAAATATTGACTAGATCTAGATGCAACCATATAGAACCTTCTAGGTTTTCGGTCACCTTTACTTTGGTGTTCATATCTTGTGCACATCTTGTCTTTCTTTTTCAAATAATAAAACCCTAGATTCTTCACCCTTGGAGTGATTATGGTAAAAATGGGTTAGTGAGAACATAATGTCAAGTTTCCCCAAATAACCCTATGTCAATGGGTGTTACATACATAACCAATACTTGGGACTCAAAATAATGTAGATCTACCCTACATTTCTCTTTGTGTGTGCATAAGGATGTACTTTGTGATAATCAAGTACATAGAGTAACCTAGCTTGTAACTTGGAAAATATGGATCATGAAGTTATCCTTTAGTACTTCAAACCTTTAGATGGGTTGTCCCAATGAATTTTATTGAAATAGGAAATATTAGGGAAGCTTTTCTCACTAAATGTTTGATTGATTATTTTTGGTAAGTTACCTTGTGAATTGCTAGGTCTTTGTTAGGTGAGGAACGATTGAGCATTGATCATACATATGCACTAATCCCTTCAAGAAATATCTCACATTAAATACCTTAGGGTGACCATAATGACATGTTATAATTACAAATTTAATGACTTTAGGGCATTAAACCATTAAACACTTAATTTAGCATAGGATAATTACATCAACATAGGTACTTGGCTAGGACACAAATGTCTAGGAAGATATAAAATAAGTACAATTCCAAAACTTGTCAAGGATAATAATAATCAGGTTTATATCATTTGAGCAGTATATAAGGCTTGATAATTAGAATAAATGGTCAAATTAAGAGATAAGTAATAGGCATAAGAGATAGTGGATGTAAGCCTTTTAGTAGCAGGAAGGTATTAATAACTGAAGGGTACGGACATGAGAATTATTTTCCAAGTATACAAGACTAAGGTGTTATATAATTTAGATTTAGAGTCTACATTTTCCCCACTTTAATCTAGTAATTAAATTTCTAGTGTAATGTAAAATAAATGTGTGCCTAAGTGTGTATAACACACCTTATCTTTACATTAGTCCAACTTTAGTGATTTTATGGTGACTAACTTTCAACTGAGTTCATGTTATAGTATATAATCAATTCATATAATCTAGAATTAAATTAATATGAAATGCTTGAAAGTAAAGAGAGAAAGGTTAGGAGTACAACTATGTATAAATGCAACCATCTTACCTTGTGGAAATTTTATTCAAAGAGATGCTTCAATATAAAGTATTAGAATCTAGATTAGGGTAATTTTAAAACCTACAAGTTCCTCTCTCTCTCTCTCTCTCTCTCTCTCTCTCTCTCTCTCTCTCTCTCTCTCTCTCTCTCTCTCTCTCTCTCTCTCTCTCTCTCTCTCTCTCTCTCTTCTCTCTCTCTCTCCTCTCTCTCTCTCTCTCTCTCTCCTCTCTCTCTCTCTCTCTCTCTGTGTGTGTGTGTGTGTGTGTGTGTGTGTGTGTGTGTGTGTGTGGTGTGTGTGTGTGTGTGTGAGGATTACTTGCCCCTAACCTTAGATAAAAGGTGAGTTACCACCTAGCAGTTGAGATTAGCTCAAGAAAGCAACCCAATCATACATATAACCTAGTGAGTGTTGAGTGATTCCAAGTCAAAACACACTAAATTATGGTTGAGGGGTAGATTATTTAATCACTCATTCTTATAAAATTGGTAATATTAAGTGATATAATCACCTCAACCTTGCCAAAATTGAACCAACTACTATAGTAGATTAACTCAATAATAATCTATAAAAGTCCATCCTATTGTATGCTAAAGCCATAAAAGTATTTGAAATCTCGAGGTGATATTTTCCATGGCATATGCACCTCATATATGTCTTAAGTTGAAATATATGTATCACAATGGTATCAATGTATAGAATTTTGCCACAAAATATGTATCTAAATCATATAACTATGCAATTTGTCCAATTTTAAAAAATTCAAGTTTGAGAGACATGTTCTCATGACATGCCCCCATTCAAATATAAAACTAATAACTATGATGAGTGTGGATAACATGTTTCCATAACATTCCATCATTGTAATCTAAAAATATTGAGTATTGAATAAGTGTGTAGGTCATGTCTTTTTTGGCATTCCCCTACTAAAATCTAAAATTGTGAAGGTGTGAAATCCATGTTTAAATGGCATGGTCCCACTGATATGCCCCCCTCCCCTTTGAGGTGAGGATAAGTAGAAAATAGTAGTTACCTTACCTAAAAAGGATAAGATAATTGTATAATATATGTATGAGTCATGTAGCATATAGGATTAACATGTCTAGGTAGATATAGCAATGAGGTACATAATATGTGGTCACATCAAATCCCAATATGCATGATGTGAATTATGAAAATGTTTATATACTAATAGTTCAATTTTATAAAATTAATCAAGCACACACACAAGAGTACTCAAAATCACATCAAAAGATAAAGGTCTGAGGATTCCTCAAGCAAGGGGCATGTTCAAATGCCACACACTCAAATGGACATGACTTAGTCAAATGTCCAGAAGACAAGCAATGGCATATTCCAAATATCTATAAATTTCAATATAATAAGCAATAAAATATTTAAATGGAAAAGTAGGAAAACAAAGGGACGGGAGCCATAAACAATGGAAAATGTTCAAATTCTCAAGTAAGCAATACAATGCAAGATAATATAAAATCAAGGGAATACACTTAATGAATTATATAAATTAAGGCATGGAACATAAGTAACCAACATCAATATATCATAACTAGTCCCTGGGTATATGTGTTAGCAAAAAATGTTAAGTACATAGCATATCAAGTACATTGAAAAATATATAAGCATGGATAAAGGCATGTGGAAGTATATAAGCTCAAACATGGTAATGAAAAATGATCATAAAATTTTATAACATGGGTTATTATTTTAAAATAAGTGGATGCCCCCAATGTCCATATGACATGAGTAGAAGTAAGGCCCAACATCCAAAAGTGCATAGATCATATGCCCGGGTATACTTGTATCACACTTAAAATATGTAAGAAATGTGGGTTTATATAAATAGATGATATGATATCTACCAACATGAAATTAAAAACATATATGCCAAGGAGATAATATAACATGTACAAGCTAAAAATATTTTTGGGTTGTTTACTTTTTGAATTTTTTTGGTATTTTTGGAATATTTTATGCATTTAAACTAAGGTTGGATCATTTGCATTATTTGGATCATGGTTGGATAGGTTAAATTAGTTCATGGCCTATTCCTCGTCATAATTTACTTATGAAATAGAAGAGTGACTACCATCATGTGTAATATGGATCAATTTGTCCTCATGAGAAAAAGAGATATCTTTATAATATTTGTCAATTTCTTCTTCCATGTAGTATAACCAAAGGGCTCCTACTATGAATGCATATTGATATTTTTAATAAATTGGTATTATTATGTTTCCCAAAGAGTATTTATAACCTCCTTTATGTTGTAAATATTTTATATCAAAATTGAGTTATTACAAATGTCTTATATTACAAGTGGTTTTTGTTTGTGTAGGATCAACATGATTATACCAAAAGTAAGCACCACCCATGAATAATGTTATCATTATATTTTATTGGCAAGAATTATTTTTTATTTTTGTAACCTAAGTAGGCTTTTTTTGGGTGTGTATCTTTTATTTCTCCCATATTTAGTAATGATTGTAAATCTCCCATATAAATGTGAGGAACACCACACATTTTCTCATAATATTCTTTTTGGTACCTTATCTCCCTCCTTTATATGTGGAATAAAACTTTTATATTTGAAAGGAGATATATTAAGTTTATTTGCATGCATGAGTGTGAATGATGCATATCTATGAACCTCAAATTATAAGTAGGTAAATGATTCATATTGTTGATGTAATGTTATTTCCCTTAATTAGGAGAGAAGACTTCAACTAAATATGAATTTTAATTCCAAATTTTAGGGTTTAAATGCCTAAAGCATATGATGTACTTTTAAATCAAATAGTGCATAATCTTGAATTGATTCATCATCATGTTATTTGAAATTGTACAAATGTTCTAATGTAAGTCTAGGCACTTTGTGTAAGCTAAAATCCAAAAATAAAACATCCTCTAATTGTTCGAAAGTAGTTAGTGAAAATTTAGGTAAGTTATAGAACTAATTGTGAGCTTCATTGATGATACTCAAATGAAAGTATTTTAGTAATATTTTACCATATTTAGCCCATTGGCCAAAATAATGTGTATATTTATTCATGTGACCAAAGGATCTTTATGATGATAAAAAAAGAGGTAATTTTTGTTGTTTAAAACCATGCAAATAAGGATAGCCAAGTATACATTATAACATTGGTTAATTATGTAATGAGGTAATATTTGCATTGGCATTATGGCAGGCCATTTACATTTGAAGTATATAAATTTGTATTTAAATCTCTCTAATATCACTCATCATGGTCATGATATCAACACAAGGAATGGTGGTGTATGTAAAATGTATTATCATTGTTTCTAATCCACCACCTCATTTAAATTTAGGCATATTGGTATTATCATCCTCATGAATAATAAGTGAAGCTTGAAATCACTAAATTTAGGATATGATCGTAATGGTATTAGATCTTGATATTTTGAAACTTTTGACTTAGCCTTTGATAATTCATCCACCTTTTTTAATGATATATATATTGGAATTTGAGGTGTTTTTTGTAAAATTAGATTATTTTAGAACAATGGGGACTTTTGCCACTTTAGGTTTGTAATGTACCCTTTTTCATGGTGTTTTAATGTTATTGGGTAAAGATTCCATGATGTCTTTATTTACCTTTTTAAAATTGTCAACATAAAAATAAAGGGAAAAGAGAATTAGTACCATTAATGAGAGGGATATTTTTTGGAAATGTTGGAATGATATGATTTTAAATCAATGTGCTTGTAATAAAAATTTCCTTTTTGACTAGTTTATAAATTAAACCATAATATCCTTATGGATTTGATTAAATTTATCCTGGTCAAATGAAGAAAAATTTTGATCATGTGTAGTTAATTTGGTTATAGGAGGTAATGGAAAAGGTTGCCTATCTTTCTTAAGATTGTTTAACTCATCTCTTAGGATGGTGGTGGCATGGACCTAGTTAGATGGATGGTAGCTACCACCATTCAAAGATCTGAGATCATGTACTTGGACATTGGGAAAAAATAATAATAATTTATTTTTACTCCTTCCTTGATAGATAGTTTTATGGTTTAATAATCATAGTAATCAAAGGAAATCAATATCATCCATAATGTTGAAAATAAAGTAAACATGAATGAGGTAAAAAAAAGGTGAAGAACATATATTATGGAACAACTTATGTGACAAGCTATATCATATATGGGGTTCAGCAAATGTTT